>JARYGA010034286.1:0-35552 GCA_030545235.1 Helianthus tuberosus | reverse complement strand
CAATCCATCCCAATGACAACGTCGAAACTACCCAAGACAATAGGAATGAGGTTGATAGAGAAGGTCTGGTCAGCGAGAATAAGTTTACAACCCTTGACTATGTGTGTGGCTTCTAAACTCTTACCATTTGCTAGCTCTACGGTGTGCTTGTTGTTCAAAGGTGTTGGAATACGCTTAAGCATTCGACTAACTTCTAGTGAGATGTAGCTAGTATCGACACCCGAATCAAATAAAACTGAAACATAAAAGTCGTCGAGAAGGAACTTACCCGCCACAACATTGGGGTCATTCCTTGCTTCACCTTGGCCAATCACAAACACCCGCCCCCTGGCGCCATTGTTGTTGTTGTTCCCATTGTTACCATTCCCCTAATTATTGTTGTTGTTGTTGTTGTTGTGGTTCTGGTTCCTGTTCAGTTGGGGACAATCTCTCTTGAAGTGGCCCTCAGCTCCACACTGAAAGCACCCTTTGTTATCTCCTTGCTGCTGCTGCTGGCGCTGGTTCTGTTGAGTTTGCTGACGATTCTGATTGGCGGGGTATAAGCTCCTGCAATCCTTTGCAGCGTGACCAGGCTTGTTGCACCGATGACAGTTGCCCCTGGTGCATGGCCCGCTGTGGTGCAGGCTGCAGCGATTGCATTTGGGGTGATTTCCTTTGTACCCGCCATGACTTTGACCACCAGACGATTGTTGATTAGGGCTCTTGTAGTCTTCAGTCTTTCTCTGCTGGGACTGAGACTGAACAGAAGTCGAACCCTTACTTGATGTTCCATCCCATTTCCGTTTGTTGTCACTAGAGGTACCAGAAGTAGTTGCAGCGCCTATGCGTTTTGGTAACTTGTTCTGCTCCACCGCTTGATCCGTGAGACGGTGAGCCAACTGTACAGTTTGCTGGTGGGTGGCGAGGTTCGCTGAAGTCGCATGACTTTGGATTTCTGGCACTAAGCCCTGAAGAAATAGTTCGATGCGTTTGATGGGAGGATCCACCATAGTAGGGCACAGAATTGCCAGTTCGTTCGACCTTTTCACATAAGCTTCAATTTCCGATCCCGTCATCTTGAGGTTGAAGAACTCCACTTCCAGTTTGTGAATCTCATCACGACTGCAGTACTCTTCTTTGATCATCTCCTTAAAAGTTTCCCAAGGGGTGGCGTTGGCAGCAACCAACCCTAGCATTTGAACCTGAGCGTTCCACCACGTGAGGGCTAAACCCTCGAGAGTACCAGTAGCATACTTCACCCTGCGCGCCTCAGGGCATTCGCACATTTCGAACACAGATTCTAGCTTCTCAAACCAGTGTAGGAGACCTACTGCTCCTTCAGTGCCGCTAAAAGTAGTTGGTCGGCAGTCCATGAAAGTCTTAAAAGTGCACACGGGTGGCTGAACGTGCTGACCTATCGTGGGGGAAAGAAAAGACAGAGTTTAACACAAAGGTTGGTTCACGAGAGTAGGATCCTAAAGATCCTAGAATGAGTTCGGACTGCAGGATATACCTCCTGCGTGTGCAGCTGCAAGTGCCGCGGCAACTCGTTCGTTGATCAGAGCCGTCAACTGGGCTTGTGTCAGGTTAACGCGTCCAGACATGATCTTCATACCAAGAAGAACGTGAGTGAGAGGGGTTCGCGAATGTACGACGATAAAGTAGAGTAAGCACGCACGTGTTCAAGCAACAGTAGTTATACTAACCAAGCATGCCATAAGCAATGTACTATGTAACTAACAAGTAGGCAATATATACACAGGTCATATCACCTAGAATGTCGAGCCTTGCATGTGGAGTGAAGCATCGTTGTGGACCGTTGAGCACTGTACAGGTTATAGTCTGGTTTTAACAAAAACGTTTTTTCCCCTTTATTAAAACCAAGTTCTCTATAACCAATGGCTCTGATACCAATCTGTCACACCCCCAAAATCCACCCGCGGAGTACTACCGCTTGGAGGCGTGACTGACCAGGATCCAGCCACCAATCATATTGAACAAGCATATAAGTAGTTATAAAAATCCAACCAATACAATTGGTGTTCAAACAAAACATAGTTAAGTTGCAAGCGGAAGCATAAGTCTTAAAGTCAAAACATAAGTTTAATAGTTTCAAAGTTTAACATGGCACACAGCCGTCCATGTCCCACAACGATCCTCCTCCATGCAAGCTCCAGCTAAGAACCTAAGGACCTGCAAAGCATGTAGTAACGAGTCAACAACAAGTTGAGTGAGTTCACGGTTGGGTGTTCGTTTTAAGTTGTTTCGAAAACAGTTTCCTTTATCTGGCATCCTGCCGTGGGGGTTACCCCATAGTTAAAAAAACGTGACTTGTTTATTCCCGGTTACTCTGGCAATCCTGCCGTGGGGGCTACCCCGTGTTAGTTATCTGGCATTTCGGCCGTGGGGGCTACCCCATGTATACACTAGACTCGTTACCATATCGACTGCTGACTGTAGTCATGTTTATGTGCCCTGAAACTGTCAATGTCTATCATCATTGACGTGCCCCAGATCCATTAGTTCACGCCCGTCCTCTGCGGCACGGTGTGAGGTTTGTCAGACCTAAATAGCGCTATCTAACTAATGACCCGCTCGCCATTGGCCCGGCGATTAAGTCGATATAAAAAGGAGGGACTTCGTGATAGAGTTTTGGTCTAGTACGAGTTATCTGTCCGTGAGGACGAGGAATTACATTCCTGAACCTTTGCTGTCCTACCCAAGGAGGACGAGGAACCCATGTTCCTTAACCCCAATTCCCGACCCCTGGGAATCCCATGCTTTGTAGAGGGTGTGAACTCACCTTGGTTTGCTCGGTAGATACACAGAAAAGTCAATCAAGCAATATCGTGGCTACTCACGTCCTATCATAGTTGTATCATACAATCAGGTTCGTATTCAAGTAGTGCACGTATGTTTCTAGCATAATGCATTCAAGTACCGTTCATGGCATACACGTTTGATCATAGCAGTTCAACAATATTCACGTTCAACAGTAACATATAAGGTCTGTGCATTAGGCCCAAGAGTCCGGCCCAAACAATTAAGCCCTAAATCATGCAAGTCCAATTCAGCACACATATGTTGGTTTCGAGTCGCAACCAGGTGTTCTCGACTCGCAACCGGAGTCGCAACCATGGTTTCGGTTCATGCTGTTTTGGTTACGAGTCGCAACTGGACTCGTAACTGTGGTTCCGAGTCAAACAGTTTATGTGCTGATCTCGTGTGGTTTCGAGTCGCAATCAGGTGTTTGCGACTCGCAACCGATGTCGCAACCGGGGGTCTCGACTCATCGTGTGGTGGTTTCGAGTCGCAACTGGAGGTTTCGGCTGGGAACATTTGCTGAATTCAATGGTGTACTTGGCCAATCAGATTTCACTGTTGTGATCTCATGTACTATCCAATAACAATACACTAACATGTCTAATTGTCTAACACTTAACCAAATTAGATCAAACATGGCAATTTCAAATATCCAAATCATGTTCATATCATGTTCATCATGTTCTTCAAATATTCAAGTAGTTCATCATCATTCATATGAACCTAGGTCTAACAAAAATCATGAACAACAATCAAACTCTTGAACATATTCATCTAATGGTTTCAAGTCATCAAATAACCTCTCCAAATCTACCCTAATCCGATTAACATGATGCTCTCTATACACATATGCAAGCCGGTTTCATGAACATCAATATTCAATGGTTTGAATCACATTTAGACATAAGATATCGTGTGCTCTTTATGCAACATATCCGAAATCAAAACATGTTATCCGATTATTAACAACATACATATCCGGTTCACAAACATCATCAAGCATACACTACACTAGTTAAATCATATCATTCACACTATTATTTAACAACAACAAACATCATAAAATCACTAACCGATTGATGGGTTTCGAAGGTGAGTGTGAAGCTTTCAAACGGGTGTGTGTGAGAGACGATCCGAGAGCTCCTTATGGTTGTCGATTGGATCCGAGAATGAAGGAGAAGGATGTTGTAGCTTAGGGTTTTCGTGAGGAAGAGAAGGAGAGTGTGTGTGTGTGGTTTGTCCAAAAATGTCAAGATTAGCATCACTAGGGGTTATATACTTGTTCCACATTGTGCACCCTAATGGGCTTTCGAATGGGCTAAGGGTGTGTGTGTGACCAACCGGCCCGTAAGTCATTGTTCACTCGAGACCACATGGTCTCGAGTCGGGTTCGTGTTGTCTCGGTTCGTATACATACTCGCATACATACACATAGCATACATGTAACATAACACAAAATCATATAGAGGTTCACTTATCATTCATTAAATCATCAATTTAGTTAATCACTTAGTGTTCGAGCGTACAACGAAAGGTTCTAAATTTCGAGTTGTCACAAAAACCCCACTAAAGGTAGATGCCACTCCCTGCCGTTACCAAAGTCGATTACACAGGCTTGAAGCATGTCTTCAAGAGTTTGGATGGTGCGTTCAGTCTGCCCATCCGTATGTGGATGTTATGCTGTGCTCATGTCTAGACGTGTGCCAAAGGATTTGTGCATCGCTTGCCACAAATCAGATGCAAATCGTGGGTCGCGATCAGAGATAATGGAGGTTGGCACCCCGTGCCTAGCAACCACTTCTTTCAGTTAGATGGCTGCAAGTGTAGAAAAACTTATCCGCTTCCTTGATGGCTAGAAGGTGTGCTGGTTACGTGAGACAATCAATGATCAACAGGTGATAACGCTTCCGTTTCGAGTTGTAAGTAGCCTAGTGATAAAATCCATGGCAGTCTGTTCTCGTTCCCATGTGGGTGTTTTTGTTTGCTAATACTTCACCTTGACTTTCCCACAAGTCAACATCATCCCCATACCCAACTAGGTGAGCCATCATGCCCGATCACCAGTACAAGGTTATAAATCCTAATGTCTCTCATCAAAACCCAGACGACCGGAATATCAAAGCCGGTGCACTTTGCTCAACACGAGTTCCCTACAATTGCCATATAATGAGGTCCACACTCGTTCCTGAGGTAGTGAATATCATCCGCCCTACCCGAGGTTGCTTCTCCAAGCCCCGCATGGGTCCGACTTGAACGTCTTCTTCCTTCTGTTCTCCAGATTGAACTGAGCGAGTCTGATAAGGTATGTTAGAGTCGATAGCGAGCTGCAGAGCTCGTGTATGTTTAGGGTTCACAGTCGTACTCATCCAGTAGTTGCATCCAGCGATGTCACTGCTTGCTTTAGCACTTGCGAACATCGATTCACGGGAGGCCCTTGTGATCGGTCTAGGTAACGCATTCAGTATCGTCCAAGAAATGCCTCAAAGTAAATCCAAGGACCACGGTTTCCACCGCCGGTTGTGTCGTGCGGTTCCTCTGGTAACTCTATTACGTAAATCATCACTCTCTTGCGTTGCGTCGACGTGTAAACATTGCAGAGTTGGGATTCGAAAGCTGAAAGGCGTCCTCTTGTTTTTTCTTTCCAGAACACAGCACCCTACTGTGCTAAAGAGATTTAAGCTGCGCGATCTTCAAAAATCTTATGGTGAATCTGCGATAGAGTCTAGTGTAACCAAGAAATTGCTGCATTCTCGAAGGGATCTTTGGTGTCGAACAATATCTAACGAAATGGATCTTTAGTGAGATCCATGTGTATTCCCACTTCGTTGATCATATGACCAAAAAGGTATCTCTCGAATCCAGAAGTTACCTTTAACAAGACTTCGCGGGGAGTGGCTCCTCCCTCAGGAGCTCTAAAATAAGATACAAATGCTACCCACGGCGTTCCATTCTCCTGGTCAGGATTCAGAACCTTGTCAACAAATACGGTCGATTCATGCGATCCCTAAAGCTGCTGGTGTGTTGATCAACTCAATGATCATGATGTACAAATTTGAAATGGCTGCATTGCGTTCGACATGTTGTTCTAAGAGCATTCTCCTCTTGGAGTTCCATCTGATGATAGCTCATCCACTAGCCAATCGTCGAATGGAAGCTTATTCCTCAAAACTGGTTAACAGGGTGTTACTACATGGTCGAAGCGAACGGTTCTTGATTGTCACCTTGTTGAGTTCTCGATAATCAGTACACATATCCAACGATACAACCTATCTTCCTGGATATAGCTGGGGCTCCCCAAAGCAAAAAACTAGGTCCGACAAAGCTCCTGTCCAACAGTCCCTGTTGTTTATTTTGACAACTCTCGCAACCCTCCTGGTGCAAGGTGGTAAGAGATATGAAGAATCAGGGCTGCCTCTGGCATGAGATCAAACTGAGAGTCTATCTAATAGTTGTGGAAGTAAACCAGATAGTTCCTCCCGTAGCATGCTGAGTGGAATCACGAACAATTGGTGGATCATCGATCCTCTTTTCCTTAGCCTTGACATCAGTAACGAGTGCTATCATAGCGGGATAATCCTTCTGTGGACACTTCTGGCCTTCACTGCTGAATTGATGCTAACCTCTGCATCACTCTGATGCGTTAGAACAGATAACAATCCTCCACTAGGAGAGGGATATGTAGAATCTTCTCTTCACAGAGTACATCCATCAAGAACAACAGAAGAGAGGTCTATCTCGAACATTTGTCCCACAAGGTCGAGTTTGCATCCCAACGATCATATGAGGTTTCCATTGTCTTGCCATCAGCCGATTCCACAACAGGTTCGGTTTCAAGATGCATCAGGGTTAATCAGAACAGTGGCAAAGTGATTAGTCACCAAGAACACGTAGACCACCATGTTGTTATAATCCCGGGGTCGCCCACGCCAATCCCTAATGTCCCTCCATGAGCATCATTTCCCGTGTTGTTGTACTCGTTGCGGGGATTTCCAGTACGGCCGCTGTTCCCTTGGTTGTTGTCGTTGGATTTAACATCGGCCACTCCATGCCGTAGGCACCTTCACTTTCCATACTGTTAGTTATCATTACAAATTCCTTAATGTTGCCGTGTTTGTTGCCTCTGGTGCTGTTGTTTGAAACGGAGCTCTACGACCTTTTACCGACAAGGTCCACCTCTTCACATTCCATGGTACGTGCTAAGGCACTACTCACTGTGCGGGGAGTTTCACATTCCATTCTACAGTTAGTTTTCATTGCTTATCTCCTAATTAATTAGTAAAAGTTGACTCCCAAGAGTCGCTGGCTGGGGTTAAGGATTCGATTGGAGTCTAATGCTGAAGTCCATCGTTCTTGCAAGTTGACTGAGTAATACACGACATGTTACGAGGGTGTTGCAGAAGTGATCGCACTTCGGGATCTAAGGCGTCAATACATGAGTTCCAGCAAACGAAGAGGAGTAGGGAAGGTATCGATCAATCATTCGACGCGGCGACATCCAACTCAGGGACGTTCGTTTAAGCCCTAACATTCTACACGGTTCGCTAGGTGTTCAGATGGGTGTTCAGGTAATACTCGATAGCATCGAGATTCGAAAGGATCCAGAGGTGAATGAAAAGTTCACGTTCGAGTAGGGGACAATCACTGCTATGACCCCTATAGTTTTGTTACGTTTTACATCGATAAAATTACGAAACGGAACCCCTTTTCCACTTATTAAGGCTCACTGGGACTCGCATGCACCCCACATTATTATTATGTGTGCACCCACAATAATATTGTGATTTGCATGCTCACCTCAGCTCCTCTTAACTCATGTTAAATGGTTCCTCAAACTTGAGTAGCAAACAAAGAGTATCACGAAGCGTAAGTCATGAAGGTTTAGGGAAATACCACCCTATCAGTCACATAACACATGCGAGTATACATGAATTCATACTGTTGTTCTAAATGTGCAATCACATGCAATATCATATGTAGGTGTTCACTAATTATGCAGTACAATGAGTATACAAGAGGCGAACCTTGCAATCTGGAGCTGAGTGTCATGGTCGTATTCACGTCTTCAGAACTGTTCGGTTATAGTCTGGTTTTATAAAAACGTTTTTTCCCTTTTAAAATAAAACCAAGTTCACTATAACCAATGGCTCTGATACCAATCTGTCACACCCCCAAAATACCACATGCGGAGAACCCCCGCGGGGCGAGTGACGTACCAGGATCTAGCCACCAATCACATTGAACTCGTAAATATAAATAAATAAAACTTTCATTTATTATTGAAAGAAGTGTTACAAAACATTATTTAACATTCAGCGGAAGCATAATACATTAATTAAGAAATTCATAAACCAAGTGTGTGAAAGCCATTAGATTCGTCACGCGTTTCCATGTATCTCGACCCATGACCACTCCAGCCTCCCAGACAGCAAGTTCCAAATAATATAAGCATATAGTCCTGCAAGGCATGTAAGAACGAGTCAACAACAAAGTTGAGCGAGTTCACAGTTGGTTGTTCATTTTAAGTTGTTTCAAAAACATAGTTGTTCTTTAGCTGGCTTACTTGCCGTGGGGGTTACCCCATAGTTGAAAATATGATTAACCGATTCCTTCTTACCCAAACCATAACCAGTGAGGGCTTCCCCATGTGAACCACTAGACCGTTACCATATCGACTACTGACGAAAGTAAGTTGTGCCCTAAGTCAATGTCTATCATCATTGACTGTTTGCCATGATCCATTAGTACACGCCCGTCCAACCGGCACGGTGTGAGGTTTGTCAAACCTAATAGCGCTATTAACTAATGACCCACTCGCCATCGGCCTCGGCGATTAAGTCGATACAAAATGAGGGACTTAATGATAGAGTTTTTTCTAGTAAGTTTAAGGTTGTTGTCCTACCCAAGGAGGACGAACGTATGTATTCTACCCAAGGAGAATACGCATGAGTAATATTGGCATCCTACCCATGGAGGATGGCGGTACATATCCTACCCAAGGAGGATATGTAGGTTCCGTTTTAACTCTTTAACCCATTCCCAACCACCAGGAATCCCATGCCTTAGAAAGTGTGTGAACTCACCTTGGTTTGCTCGGTATGACTAGTTACTTTGTTTACGTTTACAATTGGTCAACCAAATCCTAGCATAGTTACCAACGGTAATCAGTTTATATGCACATAATTCATGTATTCCATATTCACATTACACAAACAGCGGACACATAACCAGCAGTTAAATCTCACACCCGTTTTAATACATGTTCATGTTCTCAATAATGGTTATCAATATCAGTCAGTTCCATGTAAACATAAAACATGTGTCCTTTGCATTTATTACACATACTACAAATCAGCAAAACACACATCATCACGCAAGTCTTAGCAAGTATATGAATCCTATTTACAATCACATTACTAGTTCATATCATATCTTATCACCAAATAGCTCAGTTGACATTTAAGTACGTACATTAATAGTGACAAGAAATCATATCTATCTCATAAACACATAAGCAAGACAATTCTAACGTGCAACCTAAACAAAACACCCTTAGTGCCCTAAATACTGAATCGGCCCAATTGTAAGAGAAGGGACTGGCCCGACTCCCACTTAGTTCACAAACAGTCTAACCTATATATATTCTTTATGCAGCCCACTTCAGCTCCTCGGCCCATTATACAAAATCAATTACCCCTCGGCCCACTATCCCAATATTCATCCAGTGGATTAACATTCTATCAACATAGCGTGATATTAACTAACGTTGATCATAGTTATCCTTATCAAGAAATCATGAATTCAAGTATCACAAAGTTCACATGTGTTAATCTAAGTTGTTAATTGATCGAACCCCACTTATACAAAACAAAGTTATGCAATATTCAGGATTTCACATATAAAAAACCTAGAACAAGATTTGACATAATCCCAAACACACATGGTCCCGACTGCTTGTAACCAAGTCCCATCCCAGATGCGGCCCAAACAACTACTCGGCCCAAGCAATGGGCAGCTTCAACCAGATGAAGCCCATCACATTCTGTTTGGTCCGTTGATCAACAGTAGCAACATTCACAATTTAATTTGCACAATTCCAACAATTCAATACATCCATCACAAACTATACTATGCGATCTATTCTCTTAATACATCGTGCATAAGCAACCTAAATCCTCAATATTCAACTCGGTTATACAAGGCTAAACAAGACAACTAACAAAATAACGCAAAGGTTATTCAGATTAGTTCATGAATTGTAAGATATACAATAACATCAAGCAGCATATTATCACAATTAATCACACATATATGGATGTCACACCTTCAATGTCACATGTAAACAATACCATACAAACATAAAGATCGACAAATACTAAACACTAACCAGAAACTTGACCGCTAATGGGTGCTATCTCGAACAGGGGGAAAATCTCCTACTGAAGTCGTGCGATCAGGAGAAAAGCCTTAGGGTTTATGACTTGTGATATAAGTTTAATCTAATTTGATCCACAGCCCATGTGAAACATGCTGATCTATTATGTGAGGCCCAATCAAGTTTAAGGAATCATATTGGTACTAGAGTTTGCACATGAGAAATAATTAATTGTGTATCGGCCCATTTAATAATTGTCAGACCCACTAATTGAATTGGCCCAATCAAATATTATGTGATCTGAATTGATACATATATTGTCGGCTATTTGCAAATCTTTATCAAGCTTGCATGTGATTGTAATAATTAGATCCATTACTCGATCAAAGTTGAGGTCCAATAACAAAATTGTTTGTTTCAGTCCATCACGTGAAGACTTGAACGGTGCTATCATGATAATCATTTTCAAAATTGTCGGACATGTTAGAATCATGAGATCAAACGGTACAAACCTTGAGAGTTCGGGTTGTCACAGACTCGATGCCAAAGACTTCATCAACATCAAAGGGGGAGTCTATTGGTGTATAAATGTCTGTTAACTTCGTCTTTATCGAGTCTTATGTCTAGATAAGATAAACCAGTGCTCAATAGGCTAGAATTTAGGATTTGTATGTAAGTTGGCCATTTCGCACAAAATGGACAAGACCATTTCGCACGAAATGAGTCTTAGTCATTTCGTACAAAATGCCTCCTCTATATATAGGAGAGCATGGTTCATCATTTGTAACGATCCGGATTTCAGAGCCGAGGTGCTGCCAAACTGTCAAGTGATCTGTAAAGCTTTGAAATCAATAAAAACAAGATAATTAGGGAGAATCAAGCTGTAATCAAGTTCGTATCATTGATTTCGCCTTTGATATGGATTAAAACTCTTCGGATCGACTCGTTCAGGTCGCACAACGATCCAACAAAAGCTTATGTGAAAAGACCAAAATGCCCCTACGGTGCATAGTTTGGTTATAAATGATAAATTTCACATATATACAATACCTTACTGATATGACTTACAAAAATAAATATTTGTACTGATCATTTTAGACCAGAACCTCAGATTAATATTTAATCACTTTTATATTCCTAAAAATGACCAAAATACCCCTTTGGGGCATAAATTGGTTTTACATCCGTTTTGGGCATAATGAAAGGTATCCTACTGATATCACAACATATTTAAGGCATATTAACTTGTGAAACCTGTATATGACTCATTTGGTTACCCGTTATGCATTTTTCGCGTTCGGTACGGTTTATGTGACTAGTTTGCATAAATTGACCGAAACGGGTCAAACCTTATCATTTTCACTTCAAAATCCAGAATATGTTTAGTTTACCCATATTATACAAGTCTTCATACTTGTTGGGTCTAAATTACATTCTAATCCGGTCCTCGCTTAATCTTGCGTTTTTGAACCGTAAACCTTTCTTTAAAACTAACCGGTCTAAGTTTAAACTTAAGTAAGACTCGTTAGGAATCTAATAGGTTATTAAAACCTTCATTCCATATTTAGGAGTCCAGTAAAAGATATTTGCACTTGCTGATTGTATACGGCTGGGATAAATTTGTATAATTTGCTCAGGTAAATACGTTTACCTTATTTTTCCTTATACGGGCTTGGGGTACGGTATATAAAATACCGCTTGGTCGGGTATTGAATTTTAATCATATGAAGGTTAAATCATTAAGATAACCCGTTTAATCTGTTTTGTTTGTTCTAAGCCTTTGGGGGTTAATGACCATGTCCTGGATATCCTTGGCTCATTCATTGAAATGGCCACGACTTAAGCACGGGGTGCAGGCATACACCTGCTGGTGCGTATGTAAAATAATGAACCCGCTTGTTCGAGAATAACTCGCCGTGGGTTATATTATGTGGTGTGTCTATTAATCTTTAACCCGGTGTTCAACCCGGGCTACTGAACGTATAACAGGCATATAATTCTTTTACAAGTTTATTTTAAATAATTATCCCAAGTTATAAAAAATTATTCGTGGCTTGTGCATTTAAATCAATTTTCTTAAAACATTTTCGAAAGTGTCAGTTAAGTTTATTTACCAGTGTAAACTGACATATTTTCCAAAAGGTTAAGTGCAGGTACTATGCGAAATAGGCTGGCTACTCCTGAGTGAATAAATAAAGAGTCTTGCAAACTTCTCGCTTAAAATCTGTTGAACAATTATCTTCTTTTGTTTTGATCCGCCTGTGGATCCTTTACATTCCGTTTGTAATACTTATGTTACTTTCATTCGGTTTGTAATAGTATTACTTTAGACTTCCGTTGTGCATCGAACTGTGATAAATTGACTATGATGATATCAACTACGTCACGATACTCCCCACCAGGCCCACCGGTAATACGTGGAAATATCGGGGTGTGACAATAGGGATAAACCCAAGTTTCTGAAAACATAAATTTTTATTTAGGTAACTTTTATAGCCACTTCTTTAAGCCTTCAGTGCTCCATAGTTGGCTTCTATTAGCTTCACATTAAGTTACCTGAAACGCGTTTTAAAAAAAGATTTTATCAGCAAGAAATACTGGCGAGTGCATCCCAGTTTAATCAAAACAAGCTTTTATAACTTTACAGTATTAAGATTGATTACAATGTTTATATCTATCCAATTATTCAACATAGTATTGCTACTGGGCAACCTTTGTCCCCCTTGCTTGCGGACATGCTATTATTCGCAATAGTAACGAGTGTCAAGTAATGTATACAAAACCCCACATACTGATGATAATTGTAGAATTACAAAAACTTAATCACTGTAAGTATACCACTAAACATTTAGGGTTTTGTAAAACATTTGAAATAATGGCTCACAAACGGTGACAACAGGAGAATGACTCACTTTGTAGACTTAGGAAATTTTACAGCTTCCTGGTGGTGTTCCTGATTATTTTCTATTAAAAACAAACAATGCACACTTGTTAGTAAAATAACCCAAATCACATTAGCCATATAACACGAGACAGAACTCCAACGAACTTAGTCAGGCAGAGCCTCGACATGCGTTACGGAGCCCTAGATCAATTGGGTAGGGTAAAAAATACAAGGCAGAGCTTCATGTTTTAGGGGTATAATACCGAGCAGCTTTATTGCTATAATAGGGACTTAGAGAGAAAGGAATTGAACGATCTGCAACTGGGGCCGAAGGCCCCTTTTATAGGCTAAAACAGAGGTGGCTCGCGCCCCGCGAGCCCCTACCATTATTCCTTTGCGCCCCGCGAGCCAGGCCTAGCTACGGCTAGGTCTGGTTAGTCACCAACCTAGCTTAGCCAAGTGTCGTGCCACGTGGCACATTGCGGTTACTCCAGGTACTGCTCGGTCGCGCCCCGCCAACCACAGGGGTGACCCTGTCGCGTCCCGCGAACAACCCTTTTTCTTTGTTTTATTTGATTTTTTTTGTTAAAACCAAAGTTATACGGGTTCGGTTCTCATATGCGGTGTGTATTAGAGCGTTTTTCAAGTTTTAACGGGTAATTGTAGAAAATCTTATAACAATAGGTATGAATTAACATTTTGTTGCGATTTGCAGGTAGATACAGAAAGAGAGTGTTTTAGACGGAAAAGGCTATAATTGGAACAAAATGTGAAAAGCATAAGACCGATATGGATGTTGAGAAGGTTACGACCCATACCCGACCCATGTGTTTCAAATCACATACACCGTCAAATGACTAAAATACCAGATCTGCATGGGGAAGTGGGCCAGATTTGATTTCAGTTAGTTACGAGTCGTGGGCCTATCCCATGTGTACGACTCGTAAATAAGTTAAAACTAGGGTTTAGTTCGTGCTATAAAAGGAATACGTTTGGAAACCCTAAGAAGGAGGGAATTCGAAGAACTTATGAAAAAGGGCTGAGAAGAATAAAGGAAGCAAAACCGGAAGAGAAAATAGGACGAGGCTGAAGATTGAAGGCACATGGAAGCATTAGATTGATTCCACGGGTTATTCTTTATAGTTTTCTAGTCCTTGAACTTTTTGTAATGATGATAAATTTGATGTTTATGTTGAATTTGTTTATCATGTTTGTCTAAACTTAATATAACTGTCTAGATAAGATAATATGGCTTTTTGTTTATGATTGATGATTGATTTCCTTCTTATTGTATGATTTTAAAAGTTTAGTATGGTTAGATTCTTATGATGCACATGTGTATAAGTTAAAATTGGTTATGATGTTAGTTGTCTGGTGATATTGATCAATCTCTGAGGTTATGCATGTGTGATTCAATATTTGTTATCTCTAAGGTATATTTGCGTCCATTAGCCTAGGGCTTGATACTTTAATCGACAATAGATAACTAACCGTCATATCTAGTTTGATATATGTGCTGCTTACGGGAAGGGTTCGACTAAAAGAGTCTAGAATCAAATTAGGGTTTTCTAAATGCCTCACCTTGGTAATTGTAATTCGCTCAGTTCGTTAACCACCTTGAGCACTAGGCTAGAAGACTTAAATCATAAGGATTTGTACTATTACTAACTTTATTAAAATAGGTCTAAAGATGTGTATATAGCTTTAACCTAGTTTGATAAGATTAATCCTAATCGGCTCTAACCTATTTTAGCACTTCATACGCCATAGACAAGTTAGGTCTTGGAGTGGCTTAGTAGGGTCATCCATCATAAATCTAAGCAACTGTCATTGATTCGAGTCTAGGATGGTTATATGTTCTCAACTCTTGGTAGTAGGTTCAGTACTAGTAGATTGTAATGTCCACGAACTGATACTTGGGTACTTACCAAGGCTACACTATAACTATATATTGATAGGTACGCTTTCCTAGCACACACATAGTGAATGTTGAATTTTTTTTATTACACATACCCAAGTTAATGCCACCCTGGGTATTCGTCTTTCCCATCCTTCTCAACCCACTAGGGGTGTGCACGGTTCGGTTCGGTTCGGTTTTTGGGTAAAACCGTAACCGAAAGTTCGGTTTTTGGTTTTTAAAAACCGTTCGGTTTCGGTTATTTCGGTTTTAGCAACGGTTTGGTTCGGTTTTTCGGTTTTTGAAACAAATTATGTAAGATTCAAAACTTAAAAGTATAATTCATAGTTTAAAAATCTTTCTTAAATGTTTACATTTAAGTTAATATATCTAGTCTTTTAAATTAATATTATTCACATAAAACTAACCTTCTAATCTATTTTAATGTTTCTCTAAAGTTTTTGTTAAAACGTTTTCTTTTATAATACTTTGAAAACCATTTAATTTTTATATTAAACTTTATTAGTTCTTTTAAACAATGGATAATTTTAATGATAAATAAACATGGTAATGTTCTTATTATAAATATTTAACAAACAAAAATAAAATTAATAATTCTTAATAGCATGGTAAACATTTAAACAACTTAAACATAAAAATATATAGATTTGGTATACTATTAAAACTTATCGGTTCGGTTCGGTTATTTTCGGTTATTGAAAATGATTATCCGAAAATCGAACCGAAATTTTCGGTTATTAAAAATCCGAAAACCGAACTGTCGGTTTTTGTTTCAGTTCGGTTTTTTCGTTCCGGATTTTTCGGTTATTTCGGTTACGGTTCGGTTATTTCGGTTTTCTGCTCACCCCTACAACCCACAACTCAATATCTCTTCCAAACTAGTGCTATATCGTATTCTTTTTTGCATCCCTTCATTAATATTAACTAGTTGGATTTTCTTGCGCTACCCGGTGGGAATTCGGTTGATATCGATGTCGGTCATTTATGGTACCAACACTCGCTATAGCGAATGAAAGAAAAAAACCAAAAATATAAAGTCTTTATATACCCCAAAAAATATCGACATGTGCTTTACATCAATCTAAAATCCTTAACAAATACCGGTACCAACTCTGATAATTTCAATACTGATGTCTAAGTTGTTCGGCTGGAATTAGTTCGGCTCATCACAATTTGGTACAACACTGCACTCACTACAACTTACAATACAGAAAAGTTCTTTATCGGTTTTGAGCAAAAAAATAAATCTAGATCTAGATATAATAATAATAATAATAATAATAATAATAATAATAATGTGCTTCGAGCGTTTTTCAATTAACTAATATCCAACTAACTAAAACAAATAAATAATTTTCAATTAATTAATTCTAATAAATAAAAAAATAATATAGTTATTTAAAAATTAATAACTAATTAATTCAACCCCCCGCCCTACTATACATAGCTTTTTATTAATATTAAATACTTGTACAAATAATTGATACACCATATTGTTACAAATATAAACATATATCTCAAAAATCATTTATTGTTTAGATTATAAATAATAAATACTATAACAATAACAATTATTATTCCACTATTAAGAACTCCCAAATTATGCCCATGGCTTTATAACCTACTTACATCTTTAGGGTGAGATAAGGCTTTGGAATAAATAGGTCTTGGGTTCGATTCCCACAAGGGGGTGTTCCCATATTTATTGGGCTAAATTGCACTTTTCGTCCTTTATGTTTCAGTGTTTCTGCAGGCGCTGTCCTTTAAGTTTAAAAATTACACTCTATGTCCTTTATGTTTGCAATCTATAACGGGCGGTGTCCTTTAGTCCTAACGCGGTTAAATTTTAATGTTAATTTTGACATGTGCCTCTCACATGAGGGCATTTTTGTAGGATCGTGTTTTGACCCGAACGAGTCTATCAGAGGAGTTTTGATCAGATACAGGTGCGGAAAACAAGTACCTGACGTAGAAACAGCTAGATCTTCACTTAAATCACTTTTCTGATTGATATTACAACGTTTACATTCAAATCTCACACCGGCAGCACCTCGGTATGGAATCTCTCAAAAGTTACAAATGAGATCCGCTCATGTGGTATTTATAGAGCAGGTAGGTTCGCATAAATGGACATGTACAAATAAGCGGACCTACTATGTCCGTATAAGCGGACCTACTCTCTAAAACACATATACTCTCCAGTTTTCTTGTAAAACATGCCCTGATCTAACAATCTAAAACTAAGACTCGATACAAGACGAAGTCGACAGATGTAGTGCACCAACAGACTCCCCCTTAGATGTTGACGAGTCGACTATCGAGTCACGACACTGCTGTATCTTCACATCTCCAGTCTTGATCAGTCTCTGGGCTTTTCTCTCTCTATCTTCTTCAACAGACTCTCTTTATCTTGAAAATCTTCGGACTCCCCTAACGATTTGCTGGCATTCCTTTGTTCTTCAGCAATATCTGCTTCAGGATCAATGTCTGGCTTTCTTTGTATTCAGAATCTTAAACCTGGCACTCTATACAGTCTTCAATTTCCAGGATCGAAACTTGGCTATTCCTGCACATTCTTAACCCAGAAATGAATTTCTAAATTTAACAATTTAAATGCACCAACATTCTGATATAATCAGATGACCCCCTCTCAAATAACATAAGCATCAACAATCACTCTCCCTCAGATCACCAACTCATGATGAACCACTTGTTGATTTAGAAAATACATTTTGACATTTTAAAACACACCCCCCCCCCCTCACAACAATGTCATCATGTTTAGCACTCGGAATTTTGACAATCAGCTTTCCATCATCAGTTGTCGAAAAATCTTTTTGAATTTTTTAAACTATTTACTAAAACACACTGAAAATTTTTTTGGATTTTGAAATTTAAATGAAATGCAGTAAAGAAATATTTACAGACAATATTTTTGTGAGTTCGTGTAAGAGGATCATATCAGTTTTTTAAGACAAGTCACCAACATCGTTAAGCTTCATTTCATTTTAAGTTCTAAACAATTCACCTAGATTGTCAGTATATTTGTCCACTTAAATTTTCACACAAAGTTCAACTGTTTCAAGATACGATATTAATGTCTTAAGCACTTAAACTCAATCGCGTGTCCCACCTCAGAATATACTCCCGTATCCAGATCCCAATATTCAGTCTTACAGGTAATTATGACACAAATGATATCTGTAGGGGTTAATAAATTATGAAGAATCATGAGAGCTCAGGTCAGAACTACCGTTCAGCAGAGAGATCATGACTCAACTTTTGGGTGTGTCCCCTTTAGAGGATCTTTTTTACAACAGCATTGCTAAGCAATTTTATTGTCTTATCATATATGCTGAGGGTGATGCTATGTTTCAAGCATTTGCAGAAAGTATTATTCGAGGACTAGGTCAGAACTTCCATTCAGCAGAAGTCCAAGAATAATACCCCAGACATCACTGAGTATAAAGACCTAGTATATCAGAAAAATGAATCTTTCAAACGAGATTTCGGGGGTTACCCATATATCCGAGAGATGTTTCCCCACGATATAAGCAAGTTTGAAATTTAGGTTTATATCTCGTCACAATCTACTAAATGTGCAAAAACCTACTGACATATCCACAGTGAGATTGTTTATCACATTTTAACATTTCATATCTTTAGCATGTTGTGGCAGTCTACTGATGTACTATCATTTCCTCTATTCACAACGAAACTCATTTTTGAATTTTATCATGTTTTTGTATTTTTCAAATTTTCAAATGTTTTTGGATTTTCTGAAATTTTTACCCCCCCTAAAATGCAAACACATTTTAGGAAATTTGAAAATAAACTATACAATAAAGTGACAACTGATATCAAATCACCTCAATTCGCCATCCACTAGGCATAAACAATCAGAACTCCCCCTTTCACAAAACTATTTTCTCATTATGATTTCAAAACACTTAAGTTTGTTTTAACCAAAATGATTTTTCCGGAAAATAAGTTTTGTTGGTTTTACCACTTGTAAAGTTAGGGGTATGGTTCATCATATTATCCTTCACATATACGTATCAGGATTACATCAAGTTCAAACTAATGACCTTGACGAATCACTTTGTCATATCCAACCTCTTACCACTTGTAAGAATATCCAACATTTAAAAACATATGTAGGAATAAATCATCTACACAAACCATTTTACTAATCAAGATGCCGATTCCTGCTTCACACTTACCAACCTGGAAGCTCCGGCAAGTCACACTTATCTTGTAAAATTTTTAACAATTTCAAGCATTTTCAAAAACAACCTTATTAATCATAATAGGTGCCGATTCCTGATCCGCAATTACAAACTTGGGATCTCCGGCAAGTCAGGTTTTTCAAGCAAAGAAAATGTCCACCCAAGCCTGACCAGCCTTGGGTGTTTTCAATTCAGAAGCAGTTGGAGTGTAAGTTGCTTTCTTTTTAGCATAAAACTCCTTAACCCCTTTAACCTTCCCATCGACCATCTTTCCGAAAATCTTCTTAATTTTTCCATTAAACGCTTTCTCAACATCAAAGTTATCCTTTTTAGAATAACCCTGATTTGAGATTTCAGACTTTCCAGTTTTCCTTTTAAAATTCTCAGTCCTCAATGGTGGAAAATTCTCATCATCCATTGAAGGAACTGAGTTTTCATCACTCTCATCAAACTGTGGCTCCTCTGATTTTGTGGAATCAGATTCATCACCCGATTTTACTTCTGATTTCTTAACAACCCATTTTTGGTTATCAAGTTTCACACTTCGCCTGTAAAATCTCTTCGAACATTCACCAACTTCAAATGTTGAATTTTTAAAAACTTTAAATTTTTCAGTTGGTGGTTCGGTTTTATCAACAACAACTTCTTTCAGTTTTCCAGAAACTCCCTGTTTTGTGTTTGTCGCTTTCGGACAGTTCCATGCAATGTGACCAGTCTCATTGCATCGGAAACAGGTTCTTGTTTCTTTCCTTTGATAAGCTCCATTCTTCATCTTTTCATCAAGAAACTCCTGGTTTGATTGTTTCCAGAATGAGCTCTTTGCTTCTTCTTCATGGCTAGTTCCTGCAACATATGTCATTTTTTATTTATAATCTCGAACATATTTTTCATTTTTATATTTTTCAGGTGGAATAAAACCAAGTCCTTTCTTTTTGTAGCTACGATTTTGATTTGGTTTCTTTTGAAAACCAGAACCAGAATTGTAACCCTTTTTCTTGTTCAAACGTTGTTGTACTCTTGAAGTGTAAGGTTTAGGTTTTACATTAAGATTTAAATCTTTTATTTCAGAAATATTAATTTCTATTATTTTGAAAACCTTATTTTATCAAATCAGTTTTGACACCTCTTATTGGAAATTCTTTATCAAAATATAATTTGTCAGAACCATTCAAAGTATATGCAACTTCAAATGTTTCGTCATTCAAATTAGATTTTGACAACAAAAATTCTTTACTATACACCCGTTTTCCTGACGACTTTGAACTCTTGACAGACGAACTCGAACTTCCGACAGACTGACACGAACTTTCGGACTCGGATTTTGACTCTGAGTCCTCATCCTTATCCAACACTTGATCAACCACTCTTTTTATCAATTCTGACTCATGATCTGTGTCGGACGCTGTGAACGTGACATCAATATTGTCTTGTAATACGTCAGTTATCTCGGATTCTAACTTAATATTGACCGCCTGTTTTAGTTCTTCCTCATTAGGTTTTCTAGACGAGTACCCTTCCTAAATCGGAGGCGGACACTTATGTGACACCCCAGGAAAACCAGTAAACACAGCAACTTAACTAGCTTCCTCAGTAACTACGCACTAAATTTCGGGACGAAATTCTCTTAACAGGGGGAGAATGTGACAACCCTCAAATTTGCATGTAACCATACAATTTATTAATGATAACAAAAGTACTTTATGACTGTGCTGAATCATTTAACTGCTCTCTGATTACTGTGTTATACGTACATGTGCGTGTTAGCATACTAGTAGTATACAGAAAAGTTACTAAATAGTCCGGTATATTTTCCTGTGTGTTAGGAATAAATTTCGTTACAAAAATATATGTATAAGACGCCTTACGGAACAATTAAACGCTTTAATGGAACGATACGTAACCGAACAACCAGACATTACCCGGAACACCAAAATATTGTCAGGAATATTATGTTATCATTTTTAATTAATTACGGTCACAAAAATCCCCATACACTACAGAAACATGGCATACACCCACTATTCTTGATAATACCCTTAACCTTCTAATTTAATACCTATTAGTTAACAAAATTTTCACTTTACCCCCCCCCCCCAACCGAAAATCTGCCATGATTACATAAATATCTTGTTTAGATTATGGTAAAGGTGATCTTTACTTCTATTGGCCAAGAATATTATGCATGATGACACTAGGTTCTAGATAGCTCATATTTCCAAGGAAGTTCATCATCACCATCAAACCCACACTCAACCTTCTCCCTCCTCCCTCTTATTTTCGGCTCACACCCCCCCCCCCCTCTCTCCATAACCGATTTCACCACCACATTCCTTCACCACCTCCATTTCTTTCACTAAAAGCTCTCATTCAAAGATTGAGGATTCATCCATAGAAGTGCAAGATTAAAGGTTTTCAAGGAAGCTTGATTCAAGTTGTGTCACCAACATTTCACCATCATCTCATCCTAAGATTACTACCCTAGCCTTGTGCTAGTAGTAAGTCTCTTCACACTCTTGTTTCACCTTGATTCTTGTTATGTTTGTTTGAATGTTCATGTCACCCAAAAGCTTAAACACTAAAATGTGAACTTAAAATTCTGCCTAAAAACCATATATAAAAAGGGTTGTGTGAGGTTGAAATCTGAATGGTTTAGGGTTGGTTAAAGCATGATTGAAGTTTTAACATTTGTTCATCAATAAACCATGGTTAGGACCTTTGTGGATGCGTTTTAGTGACCTCTACATGTAAACAGCTTGCTGATTGAAATTTCCAGCCCACTTCAACGGGCTGTAACTGGTTCATTTTTAATCGAAAAATTTAAGTTCTAGAGTCTAAATTGTGTAATTTTGAATATCTGAACTAATGGAACTGGAATCGTAATTTTTCGAGGTTGTTTACTATTTTTAAAGAATTATTTTTAGACAGCAGCTCAAGCTGAAATAATTCTGCTGAAAAAGTGTGTTGTAATCAGAGTCAAAACTTAAAACCTGAGCAGAGTCAGCTCATGGAATTTTTACCGTAGATAGTCACGGTTGTTTCCGTGACCCTCCAACTGGAATTTCGACGATCCGACTCACGATTGATTTTTAGTGAATTTTTCCGTAAAACTGCAATCAGAAAGTAACAAATCTGATTGCAGTCGGGTAAAAGAATTTTTATATAAAATTGGTAATGAACTGAGATCCGAAATTTTTACACAATAAATTTTGGATTATATTTGACATCCTGTAAAAATTTGAGAATTTTTGGAAAAGGTTAACTATTTTATTAAAATGCTCGAAAACAGTCCAGTTTTGATTAATAAAGCTGAAACGACATAAGGAGTGTTTTGCGTGTCTAAATGTCGAGTAGGTTATCCGAGAATGATAGAACATGTTATATGTCAATAAAAGTGTTATGTGCAATGTTGTATGTTTGTCTATGAGTGGGGAATAGATGGGAAGGTTATATGGGCATGAATCGTTAAAGTGATGCATGTTATGTGATAGATACGTGTAGGAACTTTGTGTCCTATTTGAAATCACTAATAAACTAAGTGGTAATCATACTAGGACGTGATTGACCGACCTCGACTATTAGCTATATTTGAGAGTCAAACCGAGCAACCAAGGTTAGTTCACACTCTTTCTAAGGCATGGGATTCCCAGGGGTTGGGAATGGGAGTAAATAACTACTTGTACTATCATTACTATTAAACTACTTTTACTGTCCTCGGATTGAAGGGCACGTACGTAAAACCTATGTACACTCATACTTACTACTGTCCTCGGATTGAAGGGCACGTACGTAAAACCTACGTACACGATCATAAGACCATCAACTCTATCACTTTAAGTCCCTCATTTATCGACTTAATCGCCGAGGCCTATGGCGAGCGGGTCATTAGTTAATAGCGCTATTAGGTTTAACAAACCTCACACCGTGCCAGTCGGACGGGCGTGTACTAATGGACTATGGGCAAAGGGTCAATGCTGATAGACATTGACTTAGGGCACCTCTTATATTTTCGTAGCAGTCGATACGCGTGGTCTAGTAACACATGGGAAACCCCCACTAATCTTCGCAAACATGTCAGAAAGACCGCGATGCAAACTTATACGATACATGGTTTTCAAAACAAACAGATGATTTATGAAACGAATGCTATAACTAAACAACCAACTGTGAATTCACTCAACTTTGTTGTTGACTCGTTGTTACATGCCTTACAGGTCGCTAATCATTTGGAGCTTGCACGAGGAAGGAGTCGTTGTGGTGCGTGGACGGCTATGTCCAGTGTTTAATGTTTAAAACATTATGAACTTATTAAACCTATGTGTTGGACTTTAAACTTATGAACTGCGAACTTTATGTTTATGCTTCCGCTCTCTAAATTAAAAACTGGGTTAACTAGCTTTTGGTCACCAATCGTATTGTGGTTGTCTTTATCTACTTAAGTACGTTGTTCAGTATGATTGGTGGCTCGATCCTGGTCATGTCACGTCTCCAAGCGGTGATACCCCGCATGGTGGATTTTGGGGGTGTGACAGATTGGTATCAGAGCCATTGGTTATAGTGAACTTGGTTTTAAAAAGGGAAAAGCTTTTTGATAAAACCAGACTATAACCTGTGCAGTGCTCAATGATCCACAACGACGCTTCGCTCCACGTGCAAGATTCGACACCATAAGTGGTATGATTTATGTTATATTGTCGGTTAGATAGTTCTCACTGTGCATTAGATAATGTGGTAATTGTTATTTGAACCTTGCGTGCTTACTCTCTACTATCGTCCCACACTTATGCACTTTCGCGACACTTTTCTCACCTACGTTATTTCGTTGTGAAGATCATGAGTGGACGTTTGAACCTAACTCAAGCCCAGCTGACGGCTTTGATCAACGAACGAGTTGCTGAGGCACTCGCAGCTATCCCTGCAGGAGGTCAACATGCTCAGCCTCCTGTGTGCACGTTCAAGACGTTCATGGACTGCCGACCTACCACTTTCAGTGGCACCGAAGGAGCAGTGGGCCTTCTTTACTGGTTCGAGAAACTCGAATCTGTCTTCGAAATGTGTGAATGCCCAGAGGATCGTCGGGTGAAATACGCTACTGGAACACTTGAAGGAGCTGCATTAACCTGGTGGAAGGCACAGGTTCAACTACTAGGACTAGCAGTTGCTAATGCCACACCCTGGAATGGTTTTAAAGAGCTGATCAAGGAGGAGTACTGTAGTCGGGATGACATCCACAAGCTAGAAGTGGAATTTTACAATCTGAAGATGACGGGGTCTGAGATTGAGGCGTATACTAAGAGGTCAAACGAGCTGGCCATCCTGTGTCCAACTATGGTGGACCCTCCCATCAAACGAATTGAGCTGTACCTCAAGGGCCTTGCACCAGCAATTCAAAGTCACGTAACTTCAGCCAACCTGGGTACCATTCAGTAAATTATCAAGTTGGCTCATCGTCTCACCGACCAGGCGGTGGAGCAAAACAGGCTACCCAAACGTATCAGTGCTACATCTACTTCTGATGTACTTACCGACAACAAGCGAAAATGGGATGGAAACTCCAGTAAGGGTTCTGCTTCGGGTCAGTCTCAGCAGCGAAGGACTGACGACTACCAGAGTCTGGGTCAGCAATCCTCCGGTAATCAAGGACAGGGTGGGTATCGAGGAAACCACCCAAAGTGCAACAAATGTAACAGACACCATAGTGGTCAGTGCAACAAAGGTCGTTGTCAGAGATGTCACAAGTTGGGTCATGAAGCTAGGGATTGCAGGAACCCGCGTCCTGCGAATCAGAATCGCCAACAACAACAAGCCCCACAGAACCACCAGCAATAGCAACAGGGCAACAGGGGATGCTTTCAGTGTGGCGCTGAAGGCCACTTTAAGAAGAACTGTCCCCAGCTTAACCAGAATCAGAACAACAACAACAACCAGGGAAACGGAAACAACAATGGAGGTAACAACGGAGGTAACAACAATGGTAATGGAGCAAGAGGTCGTGCTTTCTTGATCGGTCAGGGTGATGCAAGGAACGATCCAAACGTTGTGATGGGTAAGTTTCTTCTGGATGACTTCTTTGTTACTGTTTTATTCGATTCGGGTGCCGATACTAGTTATGTGTCCTTAAAAGTTAGCCAAATGCTTAAGCGCACTCCAACACTTTTGAACACCAAACACTCGGTAGAGCTAGCAAATGGTAAAAGTCTTGAAGCCACACACGTAGTTAAAGGTTGTAACCTCGTCTTAGCTGGTCAGACTTTCCCTATCGATCTTGTTCCTATCACGCTGGGAAGTTTCGACGTCGTTATTGGAATGGATTGGCTATCTCGTTATCAAGCGGAGATTGTTTGCAAGGAGAAAATCATCCGCATTCCTCGATCTGGTGAAGACCCTCTTGTGATTCGTGGCGACAAGAGTGGTGCTGTCGAAGGCATCATCTCTTTCCTTAAGGCCCAGAAATGTCTGCGAAAGGGCCACACTGCCATTCTAGCGCTCGTCACTGACACATCCACGGAAGAGAAGAGAATTGAAGACATTCCTATTGTGTGCGATTTTCCTGAGGTATTTCCTGAGGAATTGCCTGGTCTTCCGCCTCACCGCCAAGTTGAATTTCAAATCGAGCTAGCTCCTGGAGCAGCACCAGTAGCTCGAGCACCTTATCGTCTAGCTCCATCAGAACTTGAAGAACTGTCCACGCAATTACAAGAACTCTTGGAAAAGGGTTTTATACGTCCTAGCTCTTCGCCCTGGGGAGCTCCAGTCTTGTTCGTAAAGAAGAAAGATGGTACCTTCAGAATGTGTATTGACTATCGTGAGCTCAACAAGGTGACTGTGAAGAATCGTTATCCTCTTCCACGTATTGACGACTTGTTCGACCAGTTGCAAGGGTCGAGCTATTACTCTAAGATTGATTTGAGATCAGGGTACCATCAGCTGAGAGTCCGAGATAAGGATGTCTCCAAAACAGCATTCCGAACTCGTTACGGCCATTACGAGTTTTTGGTTATGTCATTCGGGCTGACGAACGCACCAGCGGTCTTCATGGATCTCATGAACCGAGTATGCAAACCTTACCTGGATAAGTTCGTTATTGTGTTCATCGACGATATCCTGATCTATTCGAAGAGTCAGGAGGAACACGAGCAGCATCTACGACTTATGCTGGAACTTCTTCGAAAAGAGCAGTTGCATGCCAAGTTTTCAAAATGTGACTTCTGGCTTCGCGAAGTCCACTTTCTAGGCCATGTGGTAAACAAGGATGGGATTCATGTTGATCCATCCAAGGTTGACTCAATCAAGAACTGGCCTGCACCCCGCACACCAAAAGAAATCCGCCAATTCTTGGGTTTGGCAGGATATTACAGAAGGTTTATCAAAGACTTCTCCAAGATTGCGCAACCTCTCACATCACTGACTCAGAAGGGTGTCATCTATCGTTGGGGTGATGCACAAGAGTCCGCATTTCAACACCTAAAGGATAGACTTTGTAGCGCGCCTATCCTCTCAATGCCCGAAGGCACCGATGATTTCGTGGTTTATTGCGACGCTTCCATCCAAGGCCTTGGTTGCGTATTGATGCAACGTGACAAGGTCATTGCCTACGCATCGCGCCAACTTAAAGTTCACGAAAGAAACTACACTACTCACGATCTGGAGCTGGGAGCAGTTGTTTTCGCGCTTAAGATATGGAGACATTACCTGTACGGTACCCAGTGCACCATTTACACCGATCACAGGAGTCTCGAGCATATCTTCAAGCAAAAGGAGTTGAACATGCGTCAACGCCGATGGGTCGAGCTCTTGAACGATTATGAATGCGCAATCAAGTATCATCCGGGAAAAGCCAATGTTGTGGCCGACGCCCTCAGTCGAAAGGATACCATACCTAGGCGTGTACGTGCTCTACAGCTTACTACCCTGTAACACCCCGAAAATATAAAACTTTATATTGGAACTATAAAGTATAAATAGATAAGAATTTACTAACTAGAATTTTAACCTAGTTAGTTAGTTTACTAGAAATAGCCTATAATAGGGTTTAGAGCTACTAAAAGATATGATGAACAAAGTTGAGGGGCCTAAATTGTTAAACTTGAAACTATATTTGATTTACTAAATAAAAATAAACCAAACACCCCTTTTACAAGGGTCTGGTCGATCAAGAAAGAACAGGGGGCGACACCCCACCTTTAAAACCTAAAAATTCACTAAATCAGTAAATTGAAGGCTCAATCCAGGTCGAAATCAAAATTAGAGCTTAGAATTGTGATCCTCATCGCGAGAGGATTCTAAGGTATGTGAAATTTGATGAAATCTCTAAACTTGAAAATCTCATGATTTTGGAAAATCTGAAATTAGATGTTGCATGAGTGTTATTTGGTTAGATTAAGGGTGATATAGTGTTTAGAAGTAAAACCTAGACAACTACATGTGAAATCATGTTCAAATTCAGGAAATTCCATGAACACCTTGAAGGTGGGTTGTGGGTTTTACAATATGATGATGAACACTAGGATTTAGAATGCATATTGTAGTGTAATTTGATCTTAGAAAATGATTTCAGAAAATGCATGATGTTTAAATGATATATGAAGACTATATTGATGATTAAGTTAGCTAACTAGCAAGCTATAAACTTGAATACGAAAGATATAAAATTCTGCTCTTAAAGTGTTTGTTGAAATGCCTCAATGAAGGCTTAAAACTGAAATTCTGAGCTTAAACGCATAATCATGATGTTTTGATGTATTATGCGAATTATGATTAAAAGAGAGTTCTAAAACGCATCATAATTGGACTCCATAGGAACGGACGCAGGAGCGTCAAGCGGACAAGTGGGTGGCGAATCACGTTTAAAGGGCAAACTTTGAAGGTATGTAACTTGACCCGTTACATTTATTAGGCTTGATGATTTTATTGTGTAATTGAATCCTTGAATAAGAGTTGTTGAAGTAAGCGATGAAATCGTCTAATTGATTGATTGATTAAATTTGTTTAGTACTCGTTGGTAGTCGTCATGGAGGTGGATTTCGTAGACGAGCCAAACGGGTCAATTAATCAAGTAATGTTTGATTAAAGTTCGGAATATGATGGATTGCTCTTTGATATAGCTCAACATATAACATGTTAGAATTTCTAGAAATTGATGTGGTATATGTTAGAAAAGTAAATTCCAAGAGTTGGATTTGAGTGAAATGATCAAAACAAACAAAACTTGAAATCTCCAGGTACCACCGTAAATTACGGTAATACCGTAATTTACAGTGAAGAAAATATAAGTTACGGTGCAGACCCCCTGGTTTACGGTGGTCAAATCAATCCAAGACTCACCGTAAATTACGGTGATACCGTAATTTACGGTGGACAACAATATAAGCTTTATATTTTGTTATTTCAAATTTGATGTTAAATCATTGGAATTTTATTATATAATAACATCAAAGCTAATGTTTTCAATGGTTTAAAATCATAGGTGAATTGGTGGTTCATACGGGTGGCGATCAAGCGATTAACGAAGAACCGAACACTCCATTTTGAAGCTTCCGCAATGAATTAGGTCTTTTGTAGTCTTGATGTATGGGTTGTAAACACATGTTAAATAATTTTTGAAATGATGTAACTTAGTCATAGTTGATTAAGATCTTGGCGTCTAACGAACTTCTTTTATGAAAGTCATGTACTTAAACTATATTTTGTTTAAATTTAAGGGTAAAAATTTAGGGTGTTACAAGTTGGTAATCAGAGCTCATGGTTGTCAATAAGTGTTCGGTTCAAGCTTGATCGATCGTCCGGTAAGAATTAACTTGTTTTGTTAATAAATTATGTACTATGTATAGAATGAGAAATGAACAATATGCATGAAAAGAGTGTGTAAGCTCACTCAAAAACAAGAAATGCATGAAACAAGAATGATCAAATCAAGTTACGGACTTGATTGAATAGAAACAAGAATTATTAAATCAAGTTACGGACTTGATTGAATAGAAACAAGAATTATTAAATCAAGTTACGAACTTGATTGAATTAAAACAAGAATGATTAAATCAAGTTACGAACTTGATTAAATCAAAACAAGTAAAGCATGTGTTATAAATGGAATGTTTAACAATCTATGTAAACATTTCAGAAATCGAGATGGCTGATGGAGGCAATGATAATGCGGTGCCAAGAGTCACCGAACAAGTGAGGGAAGTGATTGCCGAAGAGGTTGGAAAGGCGATCGAAAACAGTTTGTCGGGCTTTATTGATAAAATCCAACACACGGTTTTATCAATAGTAGAAGATAGAATCAAGAAACTGGAAGATGATTCAAATGTAGCAAAGGAAAAGCATGGAGGACGAAAGCCTTGTTCATACAAGGAATTCATGGCTTGTAAACCACCAACATATAATGGGGAGGTTGACCCAATAGTGTGCCAACGATGGCTAAGTGACATCGAAGGAGTATTCGAGAGAACCCATTGTGACGAAGAAGACTACGTAGCCTATGGTACGGGTCAACTAAGGAGTCAAGCGAAAGATTGGTGGGATAACAAAAAGAAGGAGATTGGAAGTGAAGCGGCTAAGGCCATGACTTGGGAGGAGTTTAAGACGCCGTTTCTTAAACACCATAGTCCCAAGGCGGTTGTAAATAAAATCAAGGAAGAGTTCATGCAACTCAGACACAAAGGTGAATCCATAGACAAGATCACGGGGATGTTTATGGACAAGATGAAGTTCTGTGATGAATTGATAATGAATGAAGAGCAAAAGGTCTATTATTATCAAAACATGCTAAGCGCGGAATATAGAGAGTTCATAACCCCTTCAAAGTACGAGACCCTTACCGAGATTGTCAATGTTGCTCGGGAAAGGGAGATCGAATTGAAAAAGAGTATAGAACGGGGTGAACGAAGGGCACTAGATGTGAATCCAAGCCCTACCAAGAAAGCAAGAACGAATGAAACAGCAAAGAGATCAGATGCTAAAGGTAGTACACCAGGTTGCAAAATTTGTGGGAAAAATCATAAGGGTGAATGCCGTTACAAGGATAAGCCTTGTCCTATATGCAAGAAAACGGGACATATGGCTATGTCATGCCCGGAGAAAGTGACGGTTTGTTACAACTGTTATCGAACGGGTCACAAGAAGTCGGAATGCCCGGAACTGGTTGGAAAGAAGGATGGGCAAGAACCGAAAGGTGAAGCCCCGAAAGCAAAGGCAAGATCTTTCCAACTAACTGCTGCAGAAGCGAAGATTGAACCTGACGTGGTCTCAGGTATATTTGCTGTAAATTCAATTCCCGCACACGTGTTATTTGATACGGGTGCGAATAAATCCTTTGTTTCATATGGGTTTATTCGACATCCTTCATTTATTCTAACAAAATTACCTGTGCCTTTAGAAGTAGAGATAGGTAATAACAAAAGCTTTATTGTTTGTGATGTATGTGAAAATTGTAAACTGAGCATCGATGATGAAGAATATTTGATAAATCTAATCCCGATGTCGGTGGGAGAATTCCAAGTAGTCGTGGGGATGGATTGGCTATCTCAATACCATGCAAAGGTCGTGTGTTTTCGCAAAGAGATAAAACTAACATCTCCGAGCGGAAAACACGTCACCATTTACGGCGAAAAACGAGGCAACCCCATAGTATGTTCGATGTTGAAAGCTCACAAGCTCATGAAGCGAGGATGCAAGGCATTCATAATTTATGCAAATGAGGCCGAGAAAGAATCACGGAAGATTGGAGATGTACCGGTAGTACGAGATTATGAAGATGTTTTTCCGGAAGATTTACCGGGGATACCGCCTGAACGGGAAGTAGAGTTCGGGATCGAATTGATTCCGGGCGCGAAACCTGTAGCAAAAGCCCCGTACCGACTTGCACCATCGGAACTACAAGAGTTGATGTCCCAAATCCAAGACCTGCTTGATAAGGGATTCATAAGGCCGAGTGTGTCTCCTTGGGGCGCACCGGTATTGTTCGTGAGGAAAAAAGACGGGAGCATGCGTATGTGTATTGATTACCGGGAGTTAAACAAACTCACGGTAAAGAACCGATACCCGCTCCCGAGGATAGATGATTTATTCGACCAACTACAAGGTGCGAATTGGTTTTCCAAAATTGACCTTAGATCGGGGTATCATCAACTAAAGGTCAAAGAAGAAGATGTGCCGAAGACGGCTTTTCGCACAAGATACGGACATTACGAATTTCTCGTGATGTCATTTGGGCTAACAAATGCGCCCGCGGCTTTTATGGACCTCATGAACCGGGTTTGCAAGCCAATGTTGGATAAGTCGGTCATCGTGTTTATCAATGATATCTTGGTGTATTCGAAAAGTGAAGCCGAACACGCACGCCACTTACAAGAAGTGTTAGAAACACTTAGACGAGAGAAGCTTTATGCAAAATTTTCTAAATGTGCCTTTTGGTTACGAGAGGTACAATTTCTCGGTCATGTCATCAGTGCCGATGGAGTTTTGGTGGATCCGTCAAAGATAGAGGCAGTGTTAAAATGGGGTCCCCCGAAGAACCCTTCTGAAATTAGAAGCTTTTTGGGGCTTGCTGGATATTATAGGAGATTCATTCAAGATTTCTCCAAGATTGCATCGCCGCTAACAAAGCTAACCCAAAAGAAAGCAAAGTTTGTTTGGGGAGTCGATCAAGAAAAAGCGTTTCGGACGCTAAAAGAAAGGCTAACTCAAGCTCCGGTACTGACATTGCCGGACGGAGTCGAAGACATGGTGGTCTATTCGGACGCTTCGTTATCGGGGCTCGGTTGCGTGTTGATGCAACGGGGCAAGGTAATAGCCTCTGCCTCAAGACAATTGAAGATGCACGAGAAGAAATACCCCACGCACGATCTCGAGTTGGCAGCGGTGGTATTTGCATTAAAAATATGGAGGCATTACTTGTATGGGGTAAAATGCACCATATTCACCGACCACAAGAGTCTGAAATACTTCTTCGATCAGAAGGAGTTAAATATGCGACAAAGACGATGGCTGGAAACGGTGAAAGACTATGATTGTGAGATACACTATCACCCCGGAAAGGAAAATGTGGTAGCGGATGCTCTAAGCAGAAAAGCGGACTATGTCCCAATACGAGTGAGGTCGATGCAACTCGTGGTAACCTCGGGTATACTTGAACGTATTCAAGAAGCGTAATTAGAAGCAGTAAAAGAAGAGAATTGGAAGAAGGAAAGAATAATTGGGCAGTTGAAAGACTTGTCGGATGGGAATCACGGGTTAAAGACTCGATCCGGAAGGATATGGGTCCCACATACCTGTGGAGTAAAGGCGCTTCTACTTGATGAAGCTCATAAATCCCGTTATTCAATTCATCCGGGTGCGACCAAGATGTACAATGATTTGAAACAAAACTATTGGTGGCCCGGAATGAAGAGGGACGTGGCGAAATACGTGGAAAAATGCTTGACATGTTTACAAGTCAAGGCGGAGCATTAGAAACCATACGGTAAACTCCAACCGTTAGAAATTCCGGTTTGGAAATGGGAACATATTACAATGGACCTGTTAACCAAGCTGCCTAAGACAAATCGTGGTTTTGATGCCATATGGGTAGTGGTGGATAGATTGACGAAAAGTGCTCACTTCATTCCGATTCGTGAGACTTATACGTCAGAAAAGATGTCAGAAGTCTATACCAATGAAATCATAGCACGTCATGGAGTGCCGGTGTCCATCGTGTCGGATAGGGATACCCGGTTTACTTCGAATTTCTGGCGTGATTTCCAAGAACAAATGGGGACCAAATTGTTCATTAGCACTGCGTACCATCCTCAAACGGATGGACAAAGTGAAAGAATGATACAAATATTGGGAGACATGCTACGGGCGTGTATAATCGACTTTGGAGGCAGTTGGGATGTTCACCTACCGTTAGTCGAGTTTTCGTATAACAACAGTTACCAGTCTAGTATTAAAATGGCACCATACGAACTGCTTTACGGTAGGAAGTGTCGAACCCCAGTTTGTTGGGGTGAAGTGGGTCCACGTGAACTCGCCCACCAAGACATAGTACGAGCCACGAACGAAAAGATCGATAAAGTTCGGGCACACTTGAAAGCGGCTCAAGACAGGCAAAAGGCGTATGTTGATAAAAGGAAAAGGCCAATTGAATTTCAAGTCGGTGACATGGTCATGCTAAAAGTGTCCCCATGGAAAGGTGTTATTAGATTTAGAAAGAAGGGGAAGTTAAGCCCAAGGTTTATCAGGCCATTTAAAATTATCGAAAGAGTTGGCAAAGTAGCTTACCGTCTTGAACTACCGGAGGAGCTAAGTGGAATCCATGGCACGTTCCACGTATCACAATTAAGAAAGTGCCTAGCAGACGAAACGACTTATATCCATTACGATGATATCGAAGTGGATAATAGTCTGAATTATGTGGTAAGACCGGTGGAGATTTTAGACAGAAAGGTCAAACATTTACGAAATAAACAAATTGACCAAGTCAAGGTCAAATGGGAGCATAGGAAAGGTTCGGACACTACATGGGAGTCCGAAGAGGAGATGAGACGTCTTCACCCTACATTATTTGGTACGTAACTCGGTTTCGGGGACGAAACCCTTTTTAAGGGGGGTGGACTTGTAACACCCCGAAAATATAAACCTTTATATTAGAACTATAAAGTATAAATAGATAAGAATTTACTAACTAGAATTTTAACCTAGTTAGTTAGTTTACTAGAAATAGCCTATAATAGGGTTTAGAGCTACTAAAAGATATGATGAACAAAGTTGAGGGGCCTAAATTGTTAAACTTGAAACTATATTTGATTTACTAAATAAAAATAAACCAAACACCCCTTTTACAAGGGTCTGGTCGATCAAGAAAGAACAGGGGGCGACACCCCACCTTTAAAACCTAAAAATTCACTAAATCAGTAAATTGAAGGCTCAATCCAGGTCGAAATCGAAATTAGAGCTTAGTGTCACACCCCGACCACGTAGAACATACCAAACGTGGCGGAAACGTCGGGGAGTGTTGTAACAGAATTAATGTTTCACAACCATGGATATTGAAGTTTCGTTTTAATGATTAAAAGTGTTACTATGCCTTAACAAACAAAGAAATACAACATAATTAACTAGTCTTGCATCTTTTATTGTCACTAAAGCCCAAGTCTGTCTATGTGTATCTTGAACATCTTATGCAACAGCTCCTGAAAAACACATGTGAAAATAGGTACGTCAGCATAAAAATGCCTGTGAGATACATAGGTTTTGTGAAAATAAGATTCATGACTTATGTTTGAGAAAATGTTTAGTCATGAACCTTGTTATTTGCTTTGTCTTTTAAATCATTTGAAAAACGATAAGATCAGATGATAAGTATAAATAAATGTAAGGTTAAATGAATAACCAAGTAAAATGTGTTTGCATAAGATAAGTTGTTTATAAATCAATGTCTTGTGAAAAGTATGTTATTTGTATGAAATGTTCTATGTCTCAAACTGAAATGATTCAAATAACGTTACGACATGTAATACCATACAAACACTTATATATAGGAAGTACCAGCGGCGTATCCACCATGCTTGTATCATATTACACACGCATCGTTACTTAATCACCTAATCAAACCAAACCAACCAATGTAAGAAGTTCATGTCAAGATGTAAATCATGTCAAAATGTCTATGTCAAATATCCATGTCAAATGTCTATGTCAAATATCCATGTCAAATGTCTATGTCAAATATCCCTGTCAAATGTCTATGTCAAAATGTCATGTATGGCAAGTGAAATGTCTCAACTAAACCATATGCACAAAAACAAAGTATTGAAGTAAAACTTGGTTTAAATCAAAGCTATGTTTTGTGTAAATGCATGATTAAATGTCAATCATGTTAAAATGTCTATGCCGAAATGTCTATGTCAAATGTCTATGTCAAAATGTCATGTATGGCAAGTGAAAGGTCTCAACTAAACCATATGCACAAAAACAAAGTATTGAAGTAAAACTTGGTTTAAATCAAAGCTATGTTTTGTGTAAATGCATGCAAATATTTAATATGAACATTTATGCGGTATTGTGAAAATGCATACATCCAAGCCTGGCGACTGTGGTGATAAACCCTTTAAACAAATTAAAGGTCTATCTGTCTTATATCAACGAATTCGGTCATTCCTTTCATCCCCTTTCCTTGGGACGTCCGGAACGGGAGTTGTCAATTCCTATGGTACCACTACCTACTAACGAACGGCATGATCGGTGTTAATGAATGTATTGTCCCATGTAAACAAACCAAATGTCATACCAAAATGTAAGCATGTGATGAAAACAATGTACTAAGTATGCTCGCAATGGACATACATAGCATAAAATGTAAATGTAAAA
>JARYGA010034285.1:0-46366 GCA_030545235.1 Helianthus tuberosus | reverse complement strand
GAAAACAAAAGGAACGATAACAATGACAATGGTGCTAAAGGGCGTGTGTTCGTGATTGGTCAAGGTGAAGCAACGAATGATCCCAATGTTGTGACGAGTAAGTTTCTATTGGACGACTACTTTGATTCTGTTTTATTTGATTCAGGAGCCTATACTAGTTATGTGTCCTTGAGGGTTAGTCAGATGCTTAAGCATACCCCAATCCCTCTAAACTCCAAGCATGTTGTAGAACTAGCGAACGGTAAGAACATTGAAGCTACACACATTGTCAAGGGTTATAAACTCGCTCTAGTTTGTCAAACTTTCTCTATCGATCTCATCCCCATCGTTCTTCGTAGTTTCAACCTTGTAATCGGGATGGACTGGTTATCCCAACATCGAGAGGAAATACTCTGTAAGGAGAAGATTGTCTGCATTCCTCGTCCTAATGATGAACCTCTCACTACTCATGGTGACAAGAGTGGTGCCGTTGTGGGCATCATCTCATTCCTTAAGGCCCAGAAGTGTTTGCGAAAGGGCCACACTACCATTCTAACTCTTGTTACTGACTCCTTAAGGACCAGAAGTGTTTGCGAAAGAGAAGAAGATTGAATATATCCCGATCGTGCATGACTTTCCTGAGGTATTCCCTGAGGAATTACCTGGTCTTCCACCTCATCGCCAAGTCGAGTTTCAAATCGAGCTAGCTCCTAGAGCGAAACCTATAGCTCGTGCACCTTATCTTTTAGCCCCAGTCGAACTTGAAGAATTGTCCATGCAACTACAGGAACTGTTGGACATGGGTTTTATTCGTCCTAGTACTTCACCCTGTGGTTTGAGAGATTATCTTAGTCATAGTAGTAGACCCCTCTTTTGAAGGTGATGTTACCCTCAACCCAGTGGTTTTAGTCAGCAAGGATACAATCCCAAAGGGTCAGAATATTGAAAGATAATTAATTAAGTTATTAATGCGAAAAGTGGTAGGCCCCTCTTTTGAAGGTGTCGTTACCCTCGGCTAAGTGGTTTGAGACAGCAGGGATACAATCCCAAATAGCCGGTTTAATGTGTTAATAGTAGTTTACATATGAGGGGATCAAGCCATTCACACCCCCGCCATCCAATACCAGTGGGTATTGGAGGAGGTCCAAGTAAGCTTGACCCAGGTCCTTGCAGGATCTATACACTGAACAAGGCAAGAACCTTAATAAACCATTCCCTTAACCCCCGACCAGGTAGCCAACATATCTCTATATAGACCGTAGAGATATGAATGGTGAAAATATTTTACTTTATCTAGACAGTAAAGTAATGCCAAGACACCACGGACAAATGATATGAATGGTGAAAATCTTTTACTTATTAAAGTAATGCCAAGACACCACGGATAAATGATATGAATGGTGAAAATCTTTTACTCTATATAGACAGTAGAGATATGAATGGTGAAAATCTTTTACTTATTAAAGTCATTAATACAAAATCAAATAAAAAGTGCAAAAGGATTAAAAATCAAAAGTAATACATTAAAGACTTGTCTTCACCAAGTGAGGTAAGAGACTTAGCCAAACATGGCCTTTGATTGGTAAGAACTCTTACTATCAACCTTGGATCCAGAGACTACTACACACACTCTAAGGTGGATGATGGATGATGGTGGTGGATGTGGGTGTTGTAGTGGTGGTGGAGTGGTGGCAAAGTGAGAGAGTGGTTGTTTGCCAAGGGATGCCTTTGAAGTGAACCAAGCACTATAGGTCCCCTTTAGTTGTATGGATCTTTCACAGAATTGTTTATCTAACCTAGAGTGCGGAATCCTCTAGATCAGATTTGTTACAGAAACGAGTAGAAAAACAGAAATTCCAATTAAATGGGTCTTCTATTGATTATCCAAACAAACAGTTTTACAATCAACTCAAGACCTCACAACCTCACAGCCACTCTCTGTGATCTTGCTCTAAACCTGATTTTGAAATTCCTCCTCTCTCTAAAATTCTCTAACCACTCTTCTTAACTAAAACCCTAATCACAAAACATGTTTATATACCACATGTCTGTGAACTGGGCTTCCTACTGGGCTAGGCCATTCTCCAAGCCCATTACAATAATAAACTCACTAACCAATAAGCTAAGCCCAATACAAAATATCAAAAGACTAAATAATCAAACTATTAAGTTGTCGTCACAGAATATGCACCAACAGACTCCCCCTTGACAATAGCTTCATAGTGTAACTTCGTCTTTAAACATCTTGTGTTCTTTTGGTGTTTGGATAGCGTCACCTACGCAGCTTCTGACATCAACAAGCACCTCTATTTATAGCCTGAACAGAAGCCCGGCCACGGCCCCGTGTCCAGTGGACACGCCCCCATGGCCATCCCTTTCTCTTCCTTCATTAATTGCATTTGTCAGCATAGGGCTCAGCACGGCCCGTATCCAGTGGGACGACCCCGTGTGTAGAAGCGTATCTGTACTACCAAGATTTTGCAATATTTTGCATATCTTAGCGTTGACCACGCCCGGTGTTGAGCTGGGCACGCCCCCATGGTGGGCATAGAAGCTTCCACAACTTTGTCTTTTCTACGGGTAGCTGACCACGCCCCCGTGTCTAGTGGGCACGGCCCGTGTTCAGTCTTCTGTTTCTTTATTTTTGCCTTTGGGGATGTTGTTGAGGGGTCGGGCATGTCATGTTTATTCTTTTTCTTTGTATTTATGTTGGTTTTTGCTGTATATTTGTTCCTTTTGCTCGTTTAAGCTCATTTGGTCCTGTAAATTCAAAAGGAAGACATAAACACACTTTTTCCAACATTAGTACTAAAAAGGGGTTAGTATTATGCCTCATTTGATGTCTTTTATATGTTACATTTTGCACACATCAAATACCCCCACACTTAAATCTTTGCTTGTCCTCAAGCAAAACTCTTTAATATGTGGCTTACACACCCAACTGGAATACGTAGAAGAGAAGTTTTGGGCTTGTCTTGAGTGTCGGGAATCCAAGATCTTTATTGGGTTTTATTTGTTATATTTACAATCCTATTCGTTATGATTTATTGAGAACGTTTCATAAGAAAAATTACTTATTTGGGCATAACATGCCTCCTTAAAATTCCATTTATATACAAGTTTAAATACCTCACTGGAGATCACTCAACAATCGGGCGAAAATGTATTTTTGTGAAACACTCGAGACCGGCATGGAACTTATTTCTACCATATGCTTGCCAAGCAATCAATCCTCCTCCTTTTTAACTATAAACCTTCGTAAATATCAAGAGGACTCTGGGAAGGGTTAGGCTTGGGCTAAGGGTAGGTGGTTTTGGTTAGTGGTTAGTAAAAAGGGCTAAAAGCGTAAAAAGCGTCGGTTGTCGTAAAACTTTTTGTATTTGTGACTTTTATTCAAACTACGCATTTTCAAACAAAGTTTCTTTGAGGAACTTGTTTGTTTATTGCAAGACTTTCATTTTATTTTATTTTTCTTAAAGAAGACGTCACAAGATAACCGAGTTTTTTACTAAAATAAAGGGCTTGAAAAGAAAAAGTTTTTGGTGGGTAAAGGGTGTTTGTTTTGTGGGTTTAGAAATGAAAAGGTTTAGGCTCAAAGGGGTTAACTAGGGGAATTTTGGGTAGGTGATAAACAAATGAAAAATAATAGTGTTAGAAGGAAAATAGGTTAGACCTAATTCCTCCATGATTTACTTACTTGGGTTTAAGTTGGTAAGAACCGGGAATGTATCGTCGTGGCAAGTTCTAGAGTCGTAAGAACCAAGCGGCTATTCACACAAGAAATGAAAAATGAGCATTTAGTTTAAAGATATATTCTTGTATGCTCAATAAAGGCTCAAAACTCACTTGTTGTGGGAATGGGTTTATAATGTGATCAAGTATATATGATCAAATTTTAATTAGATTTGTCATGCATTTTCATAATTTTCTTATGTTGGTTCTTTTTATCACAATGCTATCGGTTGTAAATTTTAAAAATATAACCTTTTTAGAAGTTGTTATTCCCTAATTAAACCAAGACAGGTAAAAAATGAAATTTTTTTGAAAAAGTTTAGGGTGATTAGTGGTTCCAATAGAGTTTTGTGTAAGGCTTGTTATTAGGACTTGCAAAATTCAAGGTTTTAGCATCCCCCCACACTTAAATTACACATTGTCCTCAATGTGTCCCAAAAATAAGTTTTTAGGTTGATTGAATGTGTAAAAAGGTGTTGAAAAACAAGGTTTGGTGTTACTGGACACCTGGCCACGGCCTCGTGCTGGCTGAGCACGGCCCATGGTCAGAGTGCCAGTAATAGAAACTTACAGAATGTGGCCACGGGGCGTGCCTGGTGGACACGACCCCGTGGTGGGCAAGTTTCAGAAAAACTGCAGGTCACAGGGGTGGACACGGGTCGTGCTGGCTGAGCACGGCCCCGTGGTGACAGTCTGCAATCAATGAAAACAGGTATGTGGCTTTTGGTTCGGGTTTCCGGGCTTAGGTAGCACTAATACTTAGTGCATCCAAGCATCCTGGGTACTTGTTTTGCTTAAATACAACACCACACAATACATAACAATCATCCGAAACATACCAACGTTAATTATCTAACATCACACAAAAACTAAAAATAAAATGTAGAAAAATAAAAGTGTTAAAGAAAGTAAATTGTTCAAACTTTGGCACGCAGGCAAGTTAATTGTTCGTGGGATAAAGGGTTAACCTGATAGAAGCTGCATCCACTGTCACACCGCCTTCAATGCCTCCAAATCAGTCCATGTCCTTGTCTTCATCGTTCCTCCTCGATACACCATATGCTCACAGATGTGGCTGATGTCATCTTGCATTTCGGAGATGTTGCGCTCCATTGTTCCAACCCGGGTGTAGGTGTTGTTGGCCATGTTGTAGGTGCTGCAGGTGCATAAGAGGTTTTCCTGCAAAAGATCATGTAAACTTTGAAAGTTAGGAAAACATCCCCCTTGCGAAGAGGATGAACCAAGCTGGCAATGAAATTAAGGAGGAGGACGGACTCGGTTGGCGTGAAGAACAAGGGCTTCCTGCGGGTTCTAAACATGGCCCTGAGTTATTTGGAAGCGGACTGTCCTGTCAACCGTCTCGTGGATGATCCCTATTGAACGACATTGAATGAGATCTACCTTGCCGACCATGGACCTTTACGGAAGGATTTTGGCATTCTTTGAACAAAGGTCTTGTAGAGGTGGTAGATCCATCCCCCAAAGAAGATAGGTGTCGGGGAGGAAGCCAACTGATTTAGACGCATGTTTCGGAGGAGCAGGTGTGGGACATCAAGAGGAACACAGTTGTGGATGCAATACAAAACAGTCAGATCACGCAAGTTGACAACCCTGGTGCTATCACGCCTTTGACTGAGAGAGTTGCTAAGGACCCTATGAATGTAGCGATAGAGAGGGTCCCGAAATTGGGAGCTCTTGGTTTGGCTTGGATCGTATGCTCCATCCCCGATTTGAGCCCATGCCGTTTGTCGCATGTTAATGGGGATCTCACGGAGACCACCCGTGTTCTCTTCGTTACTGGACTCTTCCTTGGAGAACAATCCAATTTTCCCTCCAAATTGTGCAATAGAGATTGAAAGCATTTCCCCCGCACATCGGAATTCAACCCCTTCTCCAACAAATGGCTCTGCTTTAGCTTTGAACGTGAGAGTGCTATAGAACTCCATGCTATACTCATGCACCGCATGGAGTCTAGTGCAGAGGGCCACCCTTAGTGGACCCGTGACCAAGGTGTTGAAAATGTCTAGTTGCCCCACAACTTCTAAGGTATCAAGGCACACTTGTCTTGGTATTTCTTCGGCCCTTGTTTTGAGAACATCGTAGCGGGCTTGATAGTTCCATTCATTTTGCTTGAACTTAGTGAACTTGCTGGCCATCTCTTCAGAAGAAAACACAAAACAATTAGCGTGAAACGATAAATTTTTGAAGAAAACTGAAAACAGAAGGCTGGACACGGCCCCGTGGCTACTAGCCACGCCCCGTGTTCGCCTGAGTTCTGTCGGCCACGCCCCGTGCTCGCTGACCATGACCCCGTGGCAGGGTTCTATTTCCCAAAAGTCCCATTTTTCGACCCGGTTTTGAAAACTTGAAATTTTTTTTGAGTAGGTGCAGTTTTCCCCGAAAACGAAACCCCAGGTGCCGTTTTTCTGAAATCAAACTGTTTCCCCCCTTCAATTTCGTCTTTTTCGGTTAAAAAACAAGGGTTTGAGGTTTTTGTTCAAAATTGAGCAAATCCACAAGCAACTTCAATTGATTTACTTCCTATAACATGCAACTATACTAATAATAACAGATCTAAGCAAAAATTTGAGGTTTGATTCAGTTCAAGTTCAAGAACACTAGATTTTTCCCCAACTTTTTGATGTTAAACTAAATGCAAATCGTTAAACTAACTACAAAAGATGATAGAATCATACCTTGTTGACGTTGGATTGAGAAAAGACGTGAAATCTGCAGAGATTTTCGGAAGAACCAGAGAGTTTTTGAGGGAAACAGGTCGTGGTGAAATGAAAATGAGAAGAAAAAGGGTTTTTAGTCCCGACAGTAGCCGACCACGACCACGGCCCCGTGTCCAGCGGGCACGGCCTCGTGGGCGGGTAAAAACTTTATATTTTTTTAGTGCATGTGTGAGTGACTTGTTTCCCGAAACTTGGTTTTAGAAATCTTACCGATTTTGGAAACTTTCCCGACGTCCATTACCTACATGATATGATGTTGGTGCACAAACCTTGTTCATTCCTCGCTCGCTTGTAGCGAGATTTCTTCCTCATCATCCTCAATGAATCCTTGATATAGCTTTAGCCGTTGCCGTTGACTTTGAATGGAATTCCATTCCGAGATTTAATTTCAATTGCACCGTGTGGAAAAATATGGGTGATAGAAAAAGGTCCCGACCACGTAGACTTTAATAAACCGTGAAATAATCAAAGTTGTGAATTAAACAATAGAACTTGATCTCCTACCCGAAATTCATTAGGTTTAATGTGTTTATCATGCAAGTTTTTAATTATTTCCTTATAAATTTTGGAGTTAGAGTAGGCGTGATTCCTTAATTCGTCTAATTCATTTAATTGATAAAATTGATTTTCACCGGCACTTTCTTCGTCTAAGTTTACGTTTTTTAATGCCCAGTAGGCTTTGTGTGCAATTTCTACTGGCAAATGACAACTTTTACCATAGACAAGCTTATATGGGGTGGTACCTATGGTTGTTTTATAGGCGGTCCGAAAAGCCCATAAAGCGTTGTCTAATTTATCGGCCCATTCTTTTTATTTAACCCTACGGTGTTTTCAACTATTCTTTTTAAACCTTGATTAATCACTTCGGCCTGTCCATTTGTTTTTGGGTGATACGTGGTGGAGATCCGGTGATAGACCCCATATCTTGTTAAGATTTTTTCAAGTTGATGGTTACAAAAATGGGTTCCCCTATCACTTATTAAGGCTTTTGGAGTTACAAAACGAGAAAATAGTCGTTTCAGGAATCTAACCACAACTCTTCCATCATTTTTTGGAAGAGCTTCGGCTTCGGCCCATTTCGACAAGTAATCTACTACCACAAGTATATTTATTTCCTTTTGATGGTGGGAAAGGTCCCATAAAGTCTAGTCCCCAGACATAAAAAAATTCACAAACAAGAATGCCATTTTGTGGCATTTCATTTTTGGAAGAAATATTACCTGATCGTTGGCATGCATCACATGTCTTGGTAAGACTTTTGGCGTCTTTGTAAATGGTTAGCCAATAGAATCCTGAATCAAATACCTTTCGTGTGGTACAAGCGGCACCATGATATCCTCTGTATGGACCTTCATGACAATGGCGGAGAATTTTTCTTGCTTCACCACCATGTACGCATCGACAGACAAGTTGGTCGGTACACCATTTGAAAAGATAAGGATCTTCCCAAAAATAATGCTTTACATCGGCAAAGAATTTTTTTCTTTTGTGATGTGACTAACCTTTTGCGACTATTCCACTAGCTAAGTAGTTGGCGTAGTCGGCGTACCATGGCTCTTCTAGGTATTCCACCATTTCTAAGGACTCTATTTGAAATTTTTCATTGATGAGCTCGTCCCTAGTTGCCTCCAAAGCTGGATCTTCCAAGCGGGATAGATGATCTGCAGCGGTGTTTTCTGCTCTTCTTTTGTCTTTGATTTCAATGTCGAATTCTTGGAGGAGTAGAATCCATCTGATTAAACGTGGTTTGGCATCCTGCTTTTTAAAGAGATAACGAATGGCTGCACGGTCTGTATAAACTACCGTTTTAGAAAGAACAAGATAAGAACGAAATTTATCAGAAGCAAACACTACAGCTAGTAATTCTTTTTCAGTTGTTGTGTAATTTTCTTGTGCATCGTTAAGTTTTTTACTGGCGTAGTATATTGGGTGAAAATGCTTATCTTTTCTTTGTCCTAAGACGGCTCCAACTGCAAAGTCACTTGCATCGCACATGATTTCGAAAGGTAATTTCCAATCAGGCGCTATCATGATTGGTGCATTGACTAGCATTTCTTTTAGAGTTAGAAATGCTTGGCTGCAATCCTTGTCAAAGATGAATGGTGCATCTTTTTCAAGTAATTTTGTTAGAGGTCTTGAGATTTTAGAAAAGTCTTTGATAAATCGTCTATAAAATCTTGCATGCCCTAGGAAACTTCTGATGGCTCTAACGAAGGACGGGGTGGTAATCGGGAAATGGTGTTTATTTTAGACCGATCAACCTCCATTCCTTCGCTTGAGATTTTATGACCGAGTACTATTCCCTCCGTTACCATTAAATGGCATTTCTCCCAATTAAGGGAGAGGTTAGTTTCCTCACATCTGGATAGCATTCGTACAAGATTATCGTGACATTGGTCGTATAAATCTCCAAAGATAGAAAAGTCATCCATGAAGACTTCCATAGTCTTTTCTATCATATCATTAAAGATGGCCACCATGCAACGTTGGAAAGTTGCGGGGGCATTACATAGACCGAAAGGCATGCGTCGATAAGCAAAAGTGTGACACCCGGCTTTTCAGGCCGCACCGTGCAATTGTAACACGTGTTGTGAATAGATAAAAAGGCTGTATTTGACTGATTAAGATATTTATATTTGATATTGAATGTGTTGGTGAATCCAAACATTGATAAAAATTATGTTGGCAACAATAAAATAAACGCTTATCGCGTAACGATTAAAATGCGAAACGTACGTCGGTGACCACCCGATCAGTGTTAAAATCCTAAAAATAGTCTGTTATGATTAGAATAGTAATTTTAATCATATTCGTGAGGAAAAATAAATTAAAACGCTAAGAAACTCTATTTTTCGAGTTTGAGCGCGTACCTCGCGATACTGCGCGTATTTGACAAAATACTGTCAACGCAGCCAGTCTAGGCAACTGATAATTATTTCAGTAATAATTTAGTGTGATTATTTATATATAATGATAAAAATAATTTAAAACATAATAAAACGGGGTTAAAATGCTAGATAAAATACGCGGTATCCAGTAAAATACCTATTTTAACACTAATTTAAATATATGTGTGTATGTATATAATAATTATGTGTGTAAGGGGATAGGTGGCCGCAATTAGGGCAGCCCACATCTCCTTGATTCTTCCAATGTGCCACTTGTAGCAACTAGAGAATTGTGATAATGATTAAAACTTTACATGCATTCCATAATCTCTCATAATCCAAGAAACCCTTTCAAAATTCACTCTCTATCTCTCTCTCTTGAGCATACCTATGGCCAAACACCCTCTACATCACAACCATTTTCATTTTCCAACTTAATCTTGAAGATTCAAATCCATTTCAAAGAAGTTTCAAGTCCCTTTGGTGGTTTAGAAGTGATTTCAAGGTGTTTCAAGCAACAATCAAGACCCACATCATCAATTTTTACTAAAATCATTCAAGAACTTGAAGGTATAAAATTTATTTTAAAAACCTTGTTTTTGATTCTTGATGATGATGGAAGTTTCTCTTGTTCTTGAGTTTACTCAGAAACTTGAAAACTAAAAACAAATGGGTTTTTGAATGAAATAAAATGGGTGTATATTTGTATGCATGTGTGGCCGTGAGTGTGTGTGTGTATGTGTAGGTGATTGTGTTTTTGATTTTTATGGAAAGATTCTTGATTAATATGATTGTTTGAAAAGTAGGATGCATGGAAGAATCAAATATGTCATAAAGGAATGTCTAAAAAGAGTTTCAAGATTTGAAAGTGACATGATAAAAAGTGAACTTTTGGAAGTTCATATATATATATATATATATATATATATGTCAGGTATATGTATGTATATATGTATGCATGTATGTAAAAGTTTGTCACATACTCATAAATGTGAAGGATACCTGCATTTATGTGTGAAATGATCATGATGATATATGTTGTGTGTTTTGTAATAATATGATATAAATGTGTTCTTGGGTATGATTAAATCATAAATAATGATGATGATGATGATGATTGTATGAGTGCATTAGATGCACATATGTGAACATACATGATGATATGAAAGCATGAAATTATCATTTGAGCATGATTTGATAAAAATCAATTTTTATCATAATATAAACACTAAAATAAGAATATATTGAAGTGTTTAATGATATATAACTTTGTCATAATGTTTACTAGCCTTGCATGTTGTACTTGGTGCGTTAGGAGTTGTAAAATACATGAAATCGCATGATTTATGTGACTTACACAAAAACTGCACTAATCTTATTATAATCACTATTTTAATCAGTAAATAACATGTATTATGTTAGAATATCAAGTCATTCCGCGTTGGGATGATTATAGTAACGTTTAACGCAAAACTATGCGTTAAAACGGTCAAAAAATCGGCTTTTCGAACGATTTTTATGAAATTGATTTAGATAAGTAAGTAAACTAATATTTTTAGTTTAAAATTAAGTATTTTAACTAATTTTAAGTTTACTTGGTGTTTGGGTGGTCATACGTGACTTCCGACGCCCGAAAACGTTACCGAGTCACTAAAATACGCGTTTTTCAATGAACACTAGTATGGGTTATTTTTGGGTGAACCTTATGTGTTAAAATATGTTATGTGATTTAAATATGTGAATACGAAAATATTTTAAGTGTTGACATGATAGCGGGAAATTTAGACTATGCATGTACACTTGTACGTTTAAAACGGTGAAAATCGCGTTTAATGTGTAACTTGTTTGTCGAGCATGAAATTTGATACATATAAGTTATTTTATGTATGCATGCCTTAAAAATGACAACATAAATAAATTAACGAGATTACGTGTGTTACGATGTTGATTTATGTGTACGTTTATGTATATATATTACGACGCGCAAATCGTAGATATATTACGTATAAACGGGTGTGTAATGGATTGACATGATAACGGTCACCAATAAAATTGTTCAAGTCGCAAAATCTTATATATATATGGACTCATATATATATTAACGTGCCAACATAATCTAAAACAATAACTTTTCGAGAAAATCTCAAAGTTATGTGAAAATTCTAAGAAACAGAGAAACTTAGGATTTTGTGATATATTGATTTATAAATCATTCCTACGTATAATAGGACGTATAGAAATCAATCTGTGGGATTGCGCTATTTAAAAATACGCACCCAAAGGTGAGTGTCACTAAACCCCACTCTTTTTACTGTTTTGTATATGTTTTGGGGGAGGAACACGCCTAAAAGGGTTTAATAATGTTTTTGGAATAAAACATAACTTTTTGATATAAATTATATGTTTCGGGATAAAACGGTTTTGGTGAATATATATTTCGGGGAGAAACTTGGATTGTACGGTGTTTCGGAGAAAACGACCGTGTTGTTGGGACGGGTTTGCTTGGTCCAAGGGATTTCAGTAAATTCGTACAACTGTTTATATTAAATTTGTCATATTAGTAGGATGTATATATTGTACGTGAGGCGGGCATAATAGATGTTCTCGATATGGACCATGCGCAAGTGATGTCGTTTAATCATTTAAGTATTGCATGCGAGAAATTGTTGGTAGATCTATCGGGTTGACAACCCCGTCGTGCCCGCTCGCTCCGTGTCAAGTCAAACGACGAATTTATATTATGTTTATTGTCTAGCTTTGATTATCCCTACATTGTAAATATATAGTTCGTAATGTCTAGCTAACATACGAGTCCGAACATTTGATGCTATAAATTTAATATGTAAACTTGGGAAGATGCCATATTCGGAGGTTTCGGGAAAGCGCCTGCAATGCTTGACCCATGAATTTTATTAAGGAAATGAATGGACTTTCGTAAATTATATGGATGTTTTATAATAAACACATAATTAGAAAGCTTTTTCCTTGAGATCAAATTGTTTAAATTTGAATATGTGAACTCACATTCCTTTGTGTTGACACTTGATTTTAACGTGTTCTTCAGGTAGTTGAGTTCGGCTTCGGGAATCATGGCGTATCTTGTGGTTGTTGATGCATGTTTTGTCACTTAATATATTGGACTAACTTTAAAACTTTCTGGGACAAATGTAATAAGATCCGTGAGGATCAAGACAACTTAGTCATGTCATGGTTGTGTAACGTTTTGAAACGTTTATGTTTAAAACTTATGTTTAAATCAAGTTAATATGTCCGACAATTTAATGCATCGATCATCAAGATATAGATGGCCACCAACTTCCGTCACCACTACGTTTTATATTCCGCTGCGACGTTTTTGGGGTGTGACAAAAAGTTTCGTAGGGACATGTGAATGTTGTCTTTTCTTGGTATTCGGGTGCTATCGGTATTTAAAATTAACCTGAAAAATCATCTAAAAAACAATAAAATTGTGACCGGATAATCTTTCTAACATTTGATCAATAAAAGGTAAGGGAAAATGATCTTTCCTTGTTGCCTCATTTAATTGACGATACTCTATACACACTCTCCATCCGATGACGGTTCGCGTTGGAATTAATTCAATTTTTTTTCGTTAGTGACCACCGTCATACCTCCTTTCTTGGGAACTACTTGAACGGGACTTACCCAAGGGCTATAGGAAATTGGGTAGATGAGTCCGGCGTCAAGTAGTTTGATAACTTCGTTTTTAACCACTTCTTGGACGTTTGGATTTACTGTACGTTGTGGTTGTATTACCGATTTATAGTCATCATTCATTAAAATTTTGTGCTACACATGGAAGGGCTTATTCCTTTAATATCTACAAGCTTCCATGCGATCGCGTTTTTGTGTTTTTTTCAAAAGTGTAATTAATTTTTCTTTTTTTAAACTAGTAAAATTTTGAAGAAATAATTACGGGTAGTTTACCATCCTTGTCGAGAAAAGTATATATTCCAAACCTTTTGGGAGTTCTTTGAGCTCAAGTGGTGGGTCTTTAGGAGACTCCTTATTTGGTTGCTCATTTTGGTCAAGAACCCAAAAGGTTTGTTCCATGGCGACCTCTTCTTCAACAAAATGGTTGATTTCATTTTCCGTATCAGGTGGTTCATATTTATCTTTAATTAGGAGGTCGTCATTGCCGATTAGATATTTCATTAATTGTCCAAGATCAACACACCTTTTGAAGGACCCTAATTGAATTGGTAAATTGTTTTGCTTCCGATTAATCAAAGCTTGATGGGTTTTCACAAAAGGTCGTCCCAACACAAGTGGAGCGTCATCAAGGATGACGAAGTCAATTGGGACTACCGTTTGGTTTGTTTGGACTAACACATCTTTAACTACTCCCATTGATTTTACAATTTTCCGATTAGAAAGAAAAATGGGTATTTGAAGTGGAGAAAAATCACCAATACTTAATTTTTCGAAAATGTAATTCGGCATTATATGAACACAAAGAACTTTTTCAATTGTAATATTACTAATAAAGGAACTTTGAAAAAAACATGGAACCGGTGTAATGTTAATTTCAAATGGATCATCTTTTATTAGTGTATTTTGATCATTTGTCAACTTAATGCTTACCATTTGGTCAATTTTAGTGTTAGTGTTTAACTCTTTTAAAAACTTAGCTTGAGTAGGTACCAAACAATGGTTTTCGAAAGAAGGTATTAAGAGATTAGTTTCTTGAAAATTAGACTCTTATTGAAGATTAGCATTTTTGGACTTACCTTTTTTGTTGTTTAGTTCATGCGTCGGTTTTTCACTTACTTGTTCTTCCATTTTTACCTCATCTACTATCACCTCTTTAGTACAAATTACCTCTTCCCTTGCGCGGGATTCCTCTTCCCTTGTGCGGGCTTCTTTTATATAGCGCTCGATAGTTTTGAGGTGTTCTATTATCTTTTTGGCTAGGGGAAGGATAGTTGGTGGTTCGTCAAAGTGATCGGAATAAGGATCCCAAGAGGTTCAATTCGGAAGTTCGATCCTTGGTTCCTCATAATACTCACATGAGGTATATGAGGGAGAAGGGTCGTAATTTGGTTCTTCATAATACTCATATGAGGTGGGTTGTTCACACCATGGTTTCTCATAATAAGTATATGAAGGAGATGACTCATAACTTGGTTCTCCAAAGTATGAGTATGAAGGCTCATACCTTGGTTCTTCAAGATATGAGTATGAGGGGGAAGGTTCATACCTTGGCTCTTCGTACCTAGGCTCCTCATAGTGTGTGTACGAAGGGGATGGTTCGAAGAGGTCACAATATTGTACCGAATGAGGATTACCACAAATGGTACAACACTCTTCTTCATAATCATCCTCTTCATAGTGGTAGTTGTAACCTCCTGAGTATTGATCCATAAGAATCACTCAGCAGACCACAAAAGAGTCTCGGGACCAGAATACAAAAATAAAAATGGAAACAGAGGCTTACCACGGCCCTGTGTTCATTGAGCACGACCCGTGGTCCGATCCTATATCTGGGTGTTTTAGAAAATGCAACTGGTTTTGTGCAGCACGGGGGCGTGTTCAGTGAACACGACCCTGTGTTCGGACTCTGTAACTGAGTGTTTGGTTATTTTTATGCAACACGGGGGCGTGTTCAGTGAGCACGGCCCCGTGTTCAGGCTACTGTAATGCAAAAATTTAAGAAAAATGCAGAAATGTGCGTGCAGTTTTTAAAAGGTTTTGAAAAATGATTAGGCCGTCGATTTTAAGCTTTCTTAAAATCCTTGTGTCCCCGGCAACGGTGCTAAAAACTTGGTGTGTGTCGGGTGTATTATGTTTTTATTGATATTTTAAGCCTATTTTACACATTAGTCAAGTTTTAAATTTATAAAACACGATATTCTACTAACACTAAACACACATGGGCAAGTGCACCCATCGTGAGCGTAGTATAGCGTTGGTAATATACTGAGGTCGTCCAAGGACACAAGAGCTTTTAGTACCGGTTTATCCTCAACGTCTAGTTAATCTAAATTTTTTGAGAAAAGATTTTAAAATAAAAACTAAAAAATGCAGAAATAAAAATAAAATAAAAGAAGATAGACAAGATGAATCACTTGGATCCGACTCGCCTTTAATGTATCCATTGATGATTTCCGCACTTTTGCACTTTTTAAGCGATTATCTTAGTTATAGTAGTAGGCCCCTCTTTTGAAGGTGACGATACCCTCAACCTAGTGGATTGAGTCAGCAAGGATACAATCTCAATGGGTCGGAATATTGAAAGATAATTAATTAAGTTATTAGTGCGAAAAGTGGTAGGCCCCTCTTTTGAAGGTGACGTTACCCTCGGCTAAGTGGTTTGAGTCAGCAGGGATACAATCCCAAATAGCCGGTTTAATGTATTAATAGTAGTTTACATATGAGGGGTTCAAGCCATTCGCACTCCCGCCATCCAATGCTAGTGGGTATTGAAGGATGTCCTAGTAAGCTTGACACAGGTCCTTGCAGGATCTATACACTGAACAAGGCAAGAACCTTACTAAACCATTCCCTTAACCCCCGACCAGGTAGCCAATATATCTCTATATATACCGTAGAGATATGAATGGTGAAAATCTTTTACTTTATATAGACAGTAAAGTAATGCCAAGACACCACAGATAAATGATAAAGAATTTTCACCTTCAACATAAGAAACTAGTTATTAAAGTCATTAATAAAAAAAACCAATTAAAAAGTGCGAAAAGATTAAAAATAAAAAGTAATACATTAAAGACTTGTCTTCACCAAGTGACGTAAGAGACTTAGCCAAACATGCCCTTTGATTGGCAAGAACTCTTACTATCAATCTTGGATCTTGACACTACTACACACACTCTAAGGTGGATGATGGATGATGGTGGTGGATGTGGGTGTTGTAGTGGTGGCAAAGTGAGAGAGTGGTGGTTTGCCAAGGGATGCCTTTGAAGTGAACCAAGCACCTCTATTTATAGCCTGAACAGAAGCCCGGCCACGGCCCCGTGTCCAGTGGACACGCCCCCGTTGCTATCCCTTTCTCTTCCTTCATTAATTGCATTTGTCAATATAGGGCTCAACACGACCCGTGTCTAGTGGGCATGGCCCCATGTGCAGAAGCGTATCTGTACTACCAAGATTTTGCAAGATTCTATGTATCTTAGCGTTGACCACGCCCTGTGCTGAGCTGGGCACGCCCTCGTGGTGGGCGTAGAAGCTTCCACAGCTTTGTCTTTTCTGTAGGTAGCTGACCACGCCTCCATGTCCAATGGGCACGGCCCATGGTCAGTCTTCTGTTTCTTGCTTTTTGCCTTTGGGGATGCTGCCGAGGGGTCGGGCATGTCACGTTTATTCCTTTTCTTTGTATTTAGGTTGGTTTTTGCTGTATATTTCTTCCTTTTGCTCGTTTAAGCTCATTTGGTCCTGTAAATTCAAAAGGAAGACAAAAGCACACTTTTTCCAACATTACTACTAAAAAAGGGTTAGTATTATGCCTCATTTGATGTAATGTATATGTTACATTTTGCACACATCAGGCTCCGTAACGCATGTCAGGGCTCTGCCCGACTCCGTCGTTGGAGTTCTGTCTCGTGTTACACTCGATTGATCTAGGATTCCGTAATGCATGTCAAGGATCTGCCTGACTCAGTCATTCGAATTCTGTCACGAGTTGTACGGTTAATGTGATTTTGGTTATTTTACTAACATGTGTGCATTGTTTAATTTTAATAGATAATAACCAGGAGAATCACCAGGAAGCTATAGTAATATAACCTAAATCTATAATGTGAGTACATTTCTTTTATAAACTCTTTTTGTAAACCTTTTATGAAAACTTCAAATGTTTTTATAAATACTTAAACAGTGATTGAGTTTTTGTATTCTACAATTACTGCCGGTATGTTGGGGTTTTGTATACAAAATGTGAAAGACGTTACCATTGGACAACAAGTTAGCCAATGAGTAATACAACCCACAAGTCTTGTGTGGATAGTACTGAATGAGTAATTGTGTAGATATAAACATTGTAATCGCTCTCAATACTGTGAACGTTATTTAAACTATTTTGATTAAACTGGAATGCACTCGCCAGTATTTCTTGCTGATAAAATGTTTTTAAAACGCGTTTTAGGTAACAAAATGTTAAAGCCAAATAGAAGCCAACTGGAGAACACTGAAGGCTTGGAAAAATGGCTATAAAAGTTACCTAAACAAAAAGGAGATTTTTTCAATAATTAGGGTTTATCCCTACAATGCATTATTAAATGAACTTGGGTTTTATCCCACTGATATATTATTATAAATAGTTTGGTGTTTTACTCTGATAAAAATATTTTCTAACTAAGGTCCTGATATATTCCGCTGCTAAATTAATAAACACCGATAACACTGATCTGCATCTCGCGGCACCCGTTCCCGGGGTAGGGGTCGGGGGTTGCGACAAAGATTGGTATCAGAGCTACAGTCACTGGTTTAAGCCAAAGAAGTGTTCCGCTGACACTTAAATTTTAAATTTTGTGTTAGGAAATAATTATGTATAAATATGTATATTATGTGTTTTGTGTTATTTGACTATTTGTTAGTTTACAGTATGAGTGAGCATGGAACTTCGGACGCTTATCTTCATATAGATAGTTCACCAAAAGATGAGGGAACATCGTCTCAACCTAATCCCTCAGGTTACTCAGCCGATACTGAGGATGGGATATTTATATTTAAGGCACAGTCTGAGGAACCCTTCACTACTAAGAAAAGAGATTGGTTTAATAGAAGAGCACATGAGAGAAGAAAAAGAATGAAGAAGTTACAACAGCAGAGAGCGATAGTTAGAGATAATTGGGAAGCAAATGCACAAACTCAGGAAACAGTCATTAGGCCACCTTAGGAGGAGGAGGAGCTAGATAGACAATTGGCTGATTTTCATATGTTAGCCACTACAGTAGTAGATGCTAACCTAAACTAAATAGCTGAACCGCCACTGTTACCTTTATTCCTAGATCAACAAATATTAGAACCCAACCAAGAAAACCAATTCCCGATACTTGCATTTGACCCCAACGAGTTACCTAGAATCCCAACCCCATAGCCTTTAGAATATGATCCATGGTTAGACGGCAGTAGGTCATACTCGACCCTATATACTTCCAAAGAACCAATGCCTTTAGAACGCGATCTGTGGTGGGATGATGATAGAACATTTTTCGAAGTGAATAGCGCAGACCCTTACGAGGAACCCGTACCTAATCCTGACCCAGTAGACCCACCAATGAGTCGAAAATATGTTCAGGAACTCCATCAGTATGGAGAAAGTTTAGCAAATGAGGGGAATAGAATCTGACAGATAGGGGAGAAATTAGTTTGGAAGTATGATGAAAATGAAATGCAATACTGGAGGAACGGTACTTAGAAAATACCTAGATATATATACGGATGCATAACTATTAGTATATCTAATTTCCAGTTATAATTTTATAATAGATGCATATACATGAAAAAGAGTAAAAGTAGCAATGTTCGACGATTTTGATCAATCTGTTTGTGTGATGTGTATAAATAATTGTACTAAATTTTATTCTGTGATAATTAATACCTGATAAATGTTCACAATTCAGATGTCGAACGAAGTAAATCAGGAAAATCAGAATAATGAGAATAACGGAAACCAAATAGATAACAGTGCCATCCAACATATAGTAGCACAAGGAATTATATATGCTATGCCCTATATTATCAAGACTGTTAAAGAAGCAGAAAATAATAAATCTGCAAATGGAATTAAACGTCAACACACTGAACCAAGTCACAGTGTGAATGATAACAGACCTTTAACCCAAGCTCCATTTCCTAAAAGAAGAAGAACTGTTTCTTACGGTTGTTCTTATAAAGAATTCTTGGCCTACAAACCAATAGAATTCTCAGGCAATGAAGGAGCCATTGCAGTCTTACGTTGGATAGAAAAGACAGAAGCAGTCATAAAAATAAGTAAATGTGCAGATGAAGATAAGATTATGTTTGCTTCTAATCTTTTCAAAAATGCAGCCTAAGAATGGTGGAATACTATTCTCCAGTCTAGGGGAAGTCACAGAGTTTATAAAATGGAATGGATCAACTTTAAGGAAATGGTTGAAAGAAAATTTTGTCCTCTTAATGAAAAGGAACAAATCGCCAATATGTTCCTAAATCTTAGAATGACTAGAATAGACTACAAAGGTTACACTACCATGTTCTTCGAATATGCTAGGATAGTACCTACCTTAGCCTCACCTGAACCAGTGTTAATCTCTCGTTACATTTGGGGATTAATTAGTGAGATTAGACACGTAGTCAAGGCAGCTACACCGCAAACCATAGAAGAAGCAGTAGAACTAGCCAATACTTTGACTGATTAACTGGTTCATACACAAGAAGAAAACCAGAGAAAGAACCTAGCTCAAAATCTACACGTTCTTCCTCTACAACCTATTGTAATTATTGCAAAAGAAAACATTCTGGAAGATGCTCTGTATACTCCAACTTTTGCAAAATGTCTGGACACAAGGAATAAGATTGTAGGAGGAAACCTAATAGTAGGATATGCTACAATTGTGGAGATGCTGGTCACATCAAACCGAACTGTTCGAAACTCGCTCTAGCCACAACCAATAAAGCTAAGACAACTGAAGGACCTAAGAAAAATGCCAGAGCCTTTGTTCTGACAGCATAGGAAGCCAAGATGGTTCCAGATGTGATTGCTGGTACGTTCTTAGTCAATAATATTTTTACCAAATTATTGTTTGACTCTGGAGCAAACCAAAGTTTTATCAATACTTTTTTCTACAAACTTCTTGACAAACCCTTAGCCAAACTTCAACAAGATTGTCTAGTAGAGACAGCAAATGGAGAATCCATGAAGATAAGCGAAATCTTGCTGGGAGCAAGAATAGAAATCCTAAACCATGATTTCTTTCCTAACCTTTATCCAATGAATCTGTTTGGATTCGATGTTGTATTAGGAATGGATTGGTTAGTAGCCAATCATGCCAGTATTTTATATGATCAAAAGACAGTACAAGTAAGTACACCAAGTGGTGAAAAGATCACAATTAATGGAGATAAGCCAACCAGATCGACAAAGTTCATCTCTATGATGAAAGTCGCAAGTTATGAAAGGAAAGGAAAGGAGGAGTAGTATATATGATTTCCGTAATCATTAATACTAAAGGAAAAGAGTTAAAAGATATTCCTATAATATCTAAATTCTCAAACGTCTTTCTAGAAGAGTTACCCGGATTACCGCCTGATAGAGAGGTTGAATTTAGGATTCAACTAGTACCAGGAACGACATCGATTGCCAAAGCACTATATCGATTAGCACCAATGGAGATGTAGGAACTAAAGAACCAATTGAACGATCTTCTTGACAAAGGTTTTATACAACCAAGTTCATCACCGTGGGGAGCACCGGTCTTGTTTGTTAAGAAGTAAGACGGATCGATGTGTATGTGCATTGATTACCGAGAATTGAACAAGGTTACGATTAAGAATCGGTACCCACTACTGAGAATCAATGATCTGTTCGATCAACTTAAAGGAGCTCGATTCTTTTCTAAGATCGATTTACGCTCAGGATATCATCAATTGAAAGTTCAGGAAGAAGACATTCCTAAAATTGCTTTCAAAACTAGATACGGTCATTATGAATTTACCATCATGCCATTTGGTTTAACCAATGCCCCAGCTGCATTTATGGACATGATGAACAAGATATGTAAACCATACCTGGATAAATTCATAATCGTCTTTATAGATGATATTCTAATTTACTCTAAGAGTAAAGAGGAATATGCAGCGCATTTGCATACACTTCTGACATTGTTTAGAAAAGAGAAGCTTTATGCTAAATTCTCAAAATATGAATTTTGGTTACAAGAAGTGCAATTTCTTGGATATCTTGTTAATCATGAAGGAATTCATGTGGATCCCACAAAGATCGAGGCGATTAGTAAGTGTAAAGTCCCTGAGTCACCAACAGAAGTACGAAGTTTTCTTGGACTGGCATGATATTATAGACGGTTTATCCGAGATTTCTCTAGAATAGTCATCCCAGTAACCAAACTGACTTGTAAATCAATTAAGTTTGAATGGGGACCAAAACAGGAAGAAGCTTTTAGAATTCTTAAGCAAAGATTAACCAATGCACCCAAACTCGCATTACCAGAAGGAACTAAGAACTTTATAGTCTATTGTGATGCGTCTAAGTTAGGATATGGATGTGTGTTGATGCAACGTCAAAAGGTTATAGTTTATGCCTCTAGACAACTTAAGAAACATGAAGAGAATTACACAACCCATGATCTAGAGTTAGGAGCCATAGTTTTTGCCCTTAAGATTTGGAGACACTATTTATATGAAAATAAATTCATTGTCTTCACAGATCATAAGAGTTTAAGGTATATTTTTGGGCAAAAAGAGTTAAATATGAGACAGACATGCGGGATGGAAGTTCTTAGTGATTATGATTGTGATATTCAGTATCATGCTGGGAAAGCTAATGTAGTAGCTGATGCTTTAAGTCGAAAGTATCATGAAAAGCCGAAACGAGTACGTTCTCTCAGATTAAATCTACAAGTAGATTTAAATGATCAAATTAGAGAAGTACAAGAAACAGCAATTAAGAACGATGCTGAGCGTGTAAAAGGAATGATTAAGGAATTAGAAAAGGAACAGATGTAATTTGGAAGTTCCATAAGAAAAGGATGTAGATACCTAAAAAAGGAAACCTATGCCACATAATTCTAGAAGTAGCCCATAAGTCTAAGTATACGATACATCCCAGAAGTGTTAAGATGTATCACGATCTAAGAAAGAATTTCTGGAGGACATGAATGAAAAAGGATATAGCAAATTATGTTGCTAAATGTCTAACTTGTTCACAAGTTAAAACTGAGCATCAAAAACCCTCAGGATTATTGCAACAGTTAGAGATGCCAATATGGAAATGGGAAATTGACAACAATGGACTTTGTTACCAAATTACCCAAGACATGAAAAGGAAATGATACATTCTGGGTGATTGTTGACAGATTAACCAAATCTGCTCATTTCTTACCAATGAAGGAAACTTTCAGTATGGAACAGTTAGCCAAGCTATATGTAAATGAAATAGTTTCATTACATGGAATTCCTTTATCTATTGTATCTGATAGAGATAGCCATTTTACTTCTCATTTTTGGACAAGTTTCCAAAAAGCAATGGGAACCAGGTTAAATCTAAGCACAGCTTATCATCCACAAACGGACGGACAAAGCGAAAGGGCACTACAAACGATGGAAGATATGCTTAGAGCTTGTGTAATTGATTTTGGATGAAATTGGGATAACCATTAACATTAATAGAATTTTCCTACAATAACAACTATCATACTAGCATTAATGTTGCACCATTTGAAGCACTTTATGGACGAATCATTAGTGATACCTCTTAAGGACATAGTGGTAAATGAGAAACTTAAGTTTGTCGAGAAACCCATTCAGATTGAAGATAGAAAGATCAAGAATCTCAAACACAAGAAACTAGTTCTAGTCAAAGTAAAATGGGATTCCAAGAGAGGACCAGAATACACTTGGGAACTCAAGTCAGAGATGCAAAGGAAATACCCACACCTGTTCCAGTAGACCTCGAGGACGACATCTAAAACAAGGTAGGGAGGATAAAACAACCCTCCTAGAACCCTTCACATGACCCTAAAATGTTTCTTACGTACCCCGTACGCGAGAAACAAACCCAGAATACCCTTGTATTTATTAAAAGAAAAAAAAATTGGGTATGGCTCGCGGGCCGCGACCCAGACCTACTTGGTCTCTCGCGGGGCGCGAGGCTTGATTGCTTGCCGGACACCCAGGCCGGCACGTGTCAACACGTGGCAGGTCAAGATACGTTGACTCACCAAGCCTATAGCCTACCCTACTTCTCTCGTGGGCTGCGAAGGCTGACCCTGAGTTGGTCGCAGGGCGCGAGCCGCCCTACGATCAGCCTATAAAAGGGGTGGTCAGGCTCATTTGTCAGTCGTTCAAATTCTAAATGTCTCTCTCAATTTCTGAATAGTAGAAATAATACACGGGCATAATACCCACTATAAAGCAAAGCTCTCCCTCGTTATAAGTATTATAACCCTGCTGTTACCCTACACGATCGATTTAGGGCTCCGTAACGCATGTCAGGGCTCTGCCTAGCTCAGTCGTTGGAGTTCTGTCTCGTGTTACACTCGATTGATCTAGCATTCCGTAATACATGTCAAGACTCTGCCTGACTCAGTCATTGCAATTCTGTCTCGAGTTGTACGGTTAATGTGATTTGGGTTATTTTACTAACACGTGTGCATTGTTTAATTTTAATAGATAATAACCAGGAGAATCACCAGGAAGCTATAGTAATATCACCTAAATCTATAATGTGAGTACATTTCTTTTATAAACACTTTTTGTAAATCTTTTATAAAAACTTCAAATGTTTTTATAAATACTTAAACAGTGATTGAGTCTTTGTATTCTACAATTACTGCCGGTATGTTGGGGTTTTGTATACAAAAAGAGAAAGACGTTACCATTGGACAAAGAGTTAGCCAATGAGTAATATGACCCACAAGTCTGGTGTGGATAGTACTGAATGAGTAATTGTATAGATATAAACACTGTAATCGCCCTCAATACCGTGGAAGTTATTTAAACTATTTTGATTAAACTGGAATGCACTCACCAGTATTTCTTGCTGATAAAATGTTTTTAAAACACGTTTCAGGTAACAAAATGGAAAGCCAAATAGAAGCCAGCTGGAGAGCACTAAAAGATTGGAAAAGTGGCTATAAAAGTTAACTAAACAAAAAGGATTTTTATTTTCAATAATTAGGGTTTATCCCTACAATGTATTATCAAATGAACTTGGGTTTTATCCCACTGATAATATATTATAAACAGTTTAGTGTTTTACTCTGATAAAAATATTTCCTAACTTCGGTCCTGATGTATTCCGCTGCTGTTGGGATTGAACCCTACCAGAGGAACAGATAATGTAAAGCCAAAACCAGGTCACAACAGTTGATTCATAATAAGCAGCAGTTTACATTAAGCCTTCCCCTTGAAAGTGATTTATAACAACTGATGGTCTTTATCCGCTGTTCATATTCAACTGCTGCTGCCCCTTCAACTGCTGATCAAAACCCTGAAGTATCCAACACTGCTGGTCCTATCTACTGATGATAAAACACTGCCCAGTCAAGGACTGATCAACCTTGAGTAAAGCACTGACATAAAGGGAGAGCAGCTGTTTGGTGAAATATTTGTTTTATGAATAGTCAGTGGTTAGGTTAGCAGTGTTTGTGTAAGGACAGTAGATACAGGTTGTTAGGCTGTTAGACGTCGCTTTCATGGTGACGTCAGCTGAGATACCTCAGTGGTTTGGTTTGCCAATAAATGTAACAGTACCCTGTACTGTTACATTTGATTGACTGAGCGGGTTCTTCTCCTCATGTCTAATCCTTTCATCTTGGGTGCAACCAACCTTGGGGCATCAGGCTGAGGGGGAGATTAGTTTGTAAGCATGTCTGTAATCTTTTGCTTTGATTTGTAAATCATTTGACTCTATGAGAAGCTAATGCTATCAAACTATTTTCTCCATTGATTGTGTTTACAAAGTTTGTATCTATTTCCGCTGCACTTTACATGTTTTCATATTCACTAATTGTTCAAAACATACAAACAAACATAATCATGAGAGCCTCCGATCCTAACAATTGGTATCAGAGCTTGGACAGTCAAATTCGATCTAACAATCAATTTGACATAACAGTTCAGCTCAAAATTCATTGATACTAAGGTTGGTTGTATTTAGTTGAAAAACAGAGTATCAAGTAAATCATGTTCAAAGTGGTTAATCAAAAACTCTGTAAATCAACCAAGATGTCATATGACACACAAATTTCACACAACAAGTGAATTCATGCACAAGTCACTCATAGTTTTCAGATCTGAAAACATATCTGTTAAACTATGGGATTATTTCATGTTTTCAAAATTGATTTCAATTGCTGTTATGAAAATTGTGATGTCACCTTATTAAAATGCTAAAGTATGAACCTCAGATTAACAAAAACCTATGTTCATAAAACATTAGCGTTCTTGTTAACTTAAAAAGAGGGGAATTAAAACTTTAGTCATTCATATCTTATGTGTTGAAAACAGGTTGAGTTCCTCAAAAGGACAAAATCAACTATGATAAAATACATTGAGGAAATTCACAAAAACTCAGAAGTGTGTCTATCTCAAAACTTTTGAAGTCAAAAGAAAAGAATATAAACATAAAACACTTATGAGTCAAAGTTTAGGGTAATAATGGTCATTAAGCAATTATGTGCATTCATCTGTTCAGAAAAAGGTTTTTGATTCCAGTGAATGAACTCCAAAGAGGACTAGACAAATGTTCAAAAATTTATCCATGTGTCCTCATGTTTGCAATCAATTGACAAAGAAAATGGTACCAAACAGTGGTCAAAATGTATTCCAAAAGTTTCCTACCACTGTTGTCAAACTACTGACCATTTTTCAAAAACTTGTGAGTGATGTGATTATATTCTCTATTGAAATTATACCAGATCTTTTTGATACTATTCTTAGAAAATCCTTTAACCATTTTTTTGTTGTGTTCAAAGGATTTTCTCGAATAACCAGGATATATTATTCATTTTTTTAATAATATATTTGGAACTTATGCTTGTTTTTGTTGGCAATAGTTTCAGCTCCTGTCAGGATGTAATACCTTATTTTTGATGGTATTAGTGTCCTCATAAATGGGTCAAAAAGGAAATGGTACATATGTCATGATCATGTCATACTCAGGTTTGCTCCTAAATTTTCACTAAAATTGATTGCAAACTGTGCTTGAATTACTAGGGTACTCATGTTTTAATTGAATATTAAACGAAAATGAGTTGCCTTAGCAAAAAGTTTTCATCATCTGGGGTACTAAACCACTGTCTTTCAAAATTGACATGTGGCAAAACCTTGAATGAAAATCTTCAAAACTGTTGGTGAAACACCTGTCCTTCAAGATCTGTACCATTTACCCTAACCACTATTTTCTTTCAACGTCTGATCTCTAAACACTGTCCACTGCTGAAAGTTAACCACTGATCCCTCATTTTCTTGAAAAGCACTAATGTTCAAAATCAGTGTCTTATCCACTGATATGCTATCCACTGATAGTAAAAATCATCCACTGCCCACAATTTTTACCGTTGTAACCACTGACGCTTGATACGTCAGTGGCTCTTAAAACAACTGTTCTCCATATTTCATCCGTCTCATCAGTGTTTGACACGTGGTCAGTTTTTAGCCCTCAGATCGTAATAACCGCTGCCACATCAGCAATCATTTTTTTTCTAAATAAAACCCTGCCCTAAACCCCAAACAGGGTTTTACACTGTCGAATTGAATTCCAAAATTCTCTTCTCAAAGCAGTTTCCAACCCTTCTTCTCAAAATCTTCAAAAACGTTCTTCATTCTTCTCCGGAAAAATGATAAAATCAAAGTCGAAATCAAAATCAAAACCTAAATCACCACCACCCTCCAATGAGGTCGCTCAAACGACCGAAGAATCTATCGAAATACCATACAAACAATCTCACAACTATTTGGGTTTACTCACAAAACCCACAAACAATCATACCTTCGATTCCATTCTCGACACCATATCTACATCAAAGTACAAAAGTTTGTTGACCGTAGACGCCCCCATATATCTGCAAACCCAGAGAGAGTTCTGGAAAAATGCTACGCTTGAAAAACAAGATGATAAAGTAGTAGCCATTAACTCCTTGATACAGGGTACGGCGATTCAAATCACTCCGCAATCACTATCAGAAATCTTCAAACTTGATGATCAAAAAGGTAAAACTTCTTTTGACAAAAACGAGTTAAAAGCAGATTTTCTGAAGAGGGGCTATGCAGAACAGTCAAAGGTAGATACCCTACAAAAGGGTTATTTTCCATCTGCACCCAGATTTTTATTTCACACACTTCTGATGTGTGCTTCGAATAAAACAACATCTTTTAACGAAATACCATTAAAAATTCAATGCCTGGGTTACGCTATTTTGAATAATCAGGACTACAACTACTTCCAGGAAATTTTCAATGACATGGTGAAAAACGTTGAAAGTAAAGCATTTTTGCTGTTTCCACGATTTTTTAGTTATTATTTTTTACAAAAATTTGATAAGAAAAATGAAAATTTGCTTAAACAAGGTGTCTATTTTCAAATAAAAAGCTTGACACCTGAAACATTCTCTAGAATGTTGGCACCAATAAAAACAAAAGCAGGGGTACCTGAGCAGATTTTAGCGGTTACAACTGCTCCTCAGGTATCAGCTGCTGAGCCCACTGCTCCAGGTGATCATAGCAGCACAACCACTGCTTTGAAACCCACACCTGACATAACCAAAAAGACCAAAAGAAAAACATCCAGAAAACCCACCAAACCCAAAACAAAGGCAACTCCGGAAGATGAGATCACAGAGGAAATGCCTGTGACAACACAAAAGTCACCACAAACCACTGCTGCTACTTCCTCACAGCAGTTGGAAGAAAGATCTCAACCCATGCCTAAAACTCCTCCTGCATCCTCACAAAAGGATCAGGTTGTAAGCACAGGGACACCACAATATGAAGCTCTGAATCCACTCGGATCCATCTTCCTCAGTCCTGATCACAAGGACATGTCTCTTTAAACCCCCATACCCTCACCAATAATAATGCCACAATCCATGCTACCCTTGTTGCATGCAGCGGCTATAGCTCAGACACAAACCAGTTCCTCTCTATCACCTGTCACTGAGAGCATACTCCCACAAGTGACTGGGTCTCAAGCTACTGCCTCTGTTATCCCAGCAACAGTTGAGGAGGTTACACCCCCTGAGTTACAAGTAACTCTCGGTGGTAGTTCAAGTGGAGCAGCAACTACAACTGATGGATCAACAGATCTTCAGTTGGACAGTTGTTTCATCAGTAAGACTCGCTTGAAGGCAATTTCTTCAATAGCACCATCGATAACCACCAGTGAGTTGGTTCTAACCACTGGTACCATCAAAGGTTTATCGAGTGCTGAAGAAAGAAGTCCCCAGTACCAAGAACAAGGGGCATCAATGAGTGATTTTTGGGACTCTGTTCCTAAGTCACAGATTGATATAACCACTGCTGGTGGGGATTCAGATGATCCCAGTAAAATGGGTGATGATTCAAGATATCAGGAATTGACGGGCAGAGTTGAAAAGCTTGAAGAATCAGTTTCTGAAATAAAGGAGATGGTGCAAGAGATTTTAAAAGCTCAGAAAGCACAATCCACTGCTGTTCCACCTCAAGCACCTGCTCCTCAACAAGCACTTGCTGCAAATGAGCTCTGGAATCTTTTTCAACCTTTGCTTGAAAGACAAAAACAAGTGGCTGATCAGCAGCATGAAATGCATATACAAATGCTGACCAATATGGTGGAATCAAGGTTCAAGGATACTCAAGCAGATATCAAGGCTATTAAGGCCAGCATCCAAACTACCACTGGCAAAACTCCTTCAACTTTGCTGTTCTTTGATGACCCCCTTGCAGATAATGCCAAAAAGGGGGAGATAATGAAGCAAATGAAAAAGAAGGGAATAGAACATGGCCTGTGTGTTGAACCTGAGCAAGCAAAGCAAACATCTAAACCACCTCCCACAAAATGTCATACAGCTGATACAACAGAAGTTACAAAAACTGTTGTCAGTAGCCAAACAGCTGCCATTTCATCAACACACACCACTCTATCACACACCATTACAACCACTGTTCCACCACCATTCTCATCTACAATCATATCACTACCACTGCCTCCTGCCATAAAGCAGAAGACAGCAGATGTCACAACATCTGTTGTAATGACAACGGTGATTGAAACACCAGTTGTTTCAACCACTGTCAGTCCGTCACAATCACAAACCACTGCTATCCAATCTCAAACCATTGATTCATCCAAAACATCATCTGCCCCTTCTTCATTAAAAAGGAGAAGGAATCTCATATCAGATGATGATTCACCACCACCATCACCACCATCAAAAACTACCTCACCACTTCCATCCCCTGCTCAAAAGCAGAAGACAACTACTGACATATCAGCAGTTGTAATGACAACAGACGTTGAGACACCAATTGTTTCAACAGCTGTTAGTCAGTCATCCACCACTACTCTCACCTTTCCTACATCACAACCAAAGCTCTTCAACAGAAAAAGAAAGCCAATCCCTGCCGATGAGGGTATACATGATCCTAATGCTGCACAACATCCACTGGAACTTGAAGCTATCAAAAATGAGATGAGGCAATTCTATACAGAAGAAGATCCTTCAAAAAGAAGATTCTCCTCACTCATAGGTTACATGCCACCAGATGATATGGATGATTACCTCAAACTCAAGGCAAGGCAAGGCAAGCAATACTAAGAGCTAAAGTTGAGAGTGAAAAAGAACGGTTAAGCGAAGATGGCATTGCTAAAAGACTGGAGTTCTACTTCACAAAAGTAAAGCAGATAGAAGAATTTGCACAAGAACTAAACAAAGAAAAGGCTGATCAAAAGAAAGAGTTAAGAAAACAATATCTAGCCTACATCATGAAAGAGAAATTCTATCCTGCTGAAGAACAACAGTTCAAAGAATGGCCAGTTGTCGCTCTTAAGTGTGAGGCAGAAAGGATTGAGAAAATTAAGAATGATCCTACAAAGAAGAAGAATGCTCCAAAGTGGAGAAAATACCAAAAGCTCATTGCTGACCTAACTACTGAGTATAAGAGAAAAAAAAGGAGCTGGTGGATGCGAAAATGGATACTGCTGAAGCCATATCAAAATGGTCAAAGCAGCAGACCGATGAAGCCTATGAAAGGCTAAAGAAAAGAAAGATAAATGTTTCAAGCACCTCAAAGAAGCGAGAACATATGATGAAGCTTGAACAGAAAATTGAAAACCTCATGACAATGTTAAAATCAGCAGACAGTTCTACTCTTGAGTCAAACCAAGTTGAAGGCAAACAGCTGACTGAAGAAGAGGTAATAGAAAAGGAAGCAGAGTATCTCAAGGGCGCCATCTTGAAAATGGGTCTGAATGAAGACAGCTCATCAAAGCTTCAAAACCTTTTTAAGAAGGTATTAAACAAACCTGCGTCTCCAAACACTGCAAAAGACAAGACAGAAGTTGAAAGACAAGAACTTGTTGAACAAGAAACTGCAGAAGATATAGCTGCAGCAGACAAAGTCATTGAAGAAGCTTTCAAAAGAATGTCTGAAAGTCTGCAGGTGTTTTCAAGGCCATCATCCCTCAACTCATCATCAAATAAGTCTTGTTAGTACATTACGTCTGTAGCTTCCGTCAGCATGTAGTCATATTTTGTTCTGTGTTTATGTTTATTGTCTGAATGTATGTATATAGTTAGCAGGACAACTCAGGATTAGGGTCTGTATGTAAAAGTGTTGATTGGGACAAGTTAAACTCGTACGGATGGCAATACGCACGTATGGCCATACGCACGGATGACTTATCCGCACGGATAAGTCATACGCACGGATGACCGTACGTACGGGTGAGTCATACGTATGGGTAACCCACCCGCACGGACAACACTTATTAGGTTCCTGAGTTTGTCTATAAATAGTAGGTCCGGTGCAACTTTGTTACAACTTTTTGACACGCACGGATAGTCTGTACGTTTACCGGATCTTGTAACTTTCAGAACAGTAAATAGAACGAACAGACAAGCAGTTAAACGTTGAATTCTGTGTTGCACAAATCTGTGATTCGTCGTAATGGATTCCGCACATTAAGACGAAATCGATTCATCTTGTTCCTACGATCAGATCCTGTATCAACGGGACCATCAAGTGGTATCAGAGCGACCAGGGAGCTGAATCGAGATCAACAACACTGAATTCACCGGAATTCAAGTTTCATTTGCCTATCAAAGTCGAATTTCACCGGAGATTTGACTTCTGTTACCGATTTGATTCAAATTTCACCAGAAATTTGACGGACTTCTTCTATATCTACTTAGATCTTTCAATTGTTCTTCATTTTGTCATCATAAAATCAGAAAAACCTAAAATTGAGCAAGAATCTACGGTTAAAATTTGTTAAAATCGATATCAATCAACTCGCAATCATTCAAAATATAATCATACTTAGTTTCATAATCAGAATCAATCTAAAACTAGATCAAATTCATCAAAAATCATGTTTAGTTGTTCATATTTGATGACGTCATTCACCCGTGCGGACAGCTGTCTGAACGATTTGGATTAGTTAGTTACTGCAAGTCGTGTGCTGACATCATCATTATTACACGCACGGTTTACAACCCGCGGATAACCAGAATTGTCAAAAGGTCAAAGCTATCCGTGCGCACAACTATCCGAGCGGATTACCGTCCGTGCGGATAGACTTTGTTTACATACGAATTCCTGTTCGAACGGATAACTATCCGGTTCAAGTGTTTGAAGTTTTTAAAATTTATAAAAATTTTTCTAAGTGTTTGAAAATTGTTTCAGGAACTTGAAATGGAAGAATTCATGAATCCCTTTAGTGAGATGTATGCCTTCGCGGGTAATTCTGGAGACGATACTTCAAGCCGTTCAAATGAAAATCCCAATCTGAATCCAAAGAAAACGTTATCCGATGCACTAAGTGTTGAAAGCGTATATGGTACTTACAACAAACCACCAAAACTAATGGCAATAGAAGAATATAATCGGTGGGCAAAAAGATTCGAAGAATGGTTGAAAGCCTTTGCATATCCAAGCTGGAAGAGCTTAAAAAATGGTTTTGTTTCAGATAGACGAGATTTTGAGAACATGACAGAAGGAGAAGAATTAGATAGCTATATAGCTGAACAAAAATGCATTGCTTTGATTCATCAATCCGTAAGAGACGACATTATTTCACTCATTGAATACACAAACGCAACAGATCTATGGGCAAAGTTGAGTAAAAAATGTGTAGGAAGTGCAGAAATAATCAAAAACAAAAAGAAATTGTTGAGAAAGGAGTTTGACTTGTTCGGATGTTTAAAAGGTGAATCTGTTTGTAAGATGATTGAAAGATTTGGACACTTAAAGTTGGAATTGGCAAGGCACGGAGTAAACTATCCTCCAGAGGATCTTATTGACAAATTGTTCGATTCACTACCAGAGGAGATGGATTGGCAGTATTATGCAATGATGTTAAAGAACACAATACCATCTGGAAGTTTGACTGTCGACTTGCTGATCGAAAGACTAGAAAGTCATGAATTGGAGATAAAGAAAAACAAAATTAATCATCCATCATATGAACAAAACATGGAGTTGTACTATCCAAAGAGTATGATTCCGAAGAATGTTTCTCCAAGAACTGCTTTCTCCGCTGAAAACACAAATACTCCAAGTAAAGAAAATCCAAGCTCAAACAGTGGTTTTCATGGAGGTTTCTCATCCAACATTCCAAGTCAGGGATCTTGTTCAAGTTCCTCAAGTCAACAACAATCTGTTCCTAAGAATGCTCAAAATTTTGATGAAGAATCGGCCAAACAGCAGATGATCTTTCTAGCATCTGTTTTGGAGTCTTATGAAGGGTTAGTAGCCAGGAAGATAGGTAATACCAATCTGACGAAAGAAGATTATGATCAGATTGATCCCGAGGAAATGGAGCTGATTGATATTCGTTGGGCTATGGCCAGTGCTGTTCGTAGAGCACAACGATTCATGGAAATTACCGGCAGAAAGACAATTGGTGGTGCATCTACTAAGCTGGGGTTTGATAAATCGAAGGTGACATGCTTCAAATGTAAACATAAGGGTCACTTCAAACGAGAATGCAGAAATGCATATGCCGATGAGTCAGAAAACCCTTTCAGAGATGATTATTACAAGAAAGCAATCTATCACCAGAATAAATCCGAGCCACCCAGATTGAAGCAAGTTGAAGACAACAAAGAGAAGTCTAGAGCTCTTGCCGTAATCCATGATGACGAAGGTTATGATTGGAGCGAGCTATTGCGTGAAGAAGATGCTGTGGGTTATGCATTCGTGACAAAGATTATTCCTTACAAAGACACTAGAACTGAAAAAGAAAAATTGGTCAACCGAAGAATGAAACCCCAAGCCAGAATAAGCAGAGTTTATAACATTTACAAAGAAGCAAAAAAGGCAAAAAGGTGGGATGCCGACAGAGAGTGTTACCTTGATCCTCAAGGAAACATTGCAATTAACCCAGATTCCCTAGATGTTGATGCTATTACCCAACAATTTGCCGAGGAAGAAGAAGCGAGACAAAGAGAATGGTGGGGAGGTGGTGATGAGAAACAAGTTGAGAAAGAAGAAAAAGCCAAAGAAGCAGAACAGAAACCAAAGTCAAAGAATGTTGATGACGGAATCATTGATACATCACAAGAGCTAACGGCTGAAAACTTGAGGAAGATGGCAGATAAAGTTCTTGCTGCAAAGGAACTTGAGGTAGTTTCTAGTTCTGGACCTGAGTCAACAAACAAGGTCAGTTCAAATGGTACACTTGAGTCAGGTAAGATTGGTAAATCGGAAAAAGACTGCAAAAATTGCATGAAAGAGTGCAAATTTTGTAGTACAATCACTTACCTAAACGGTAAGAAGATTGAAGAGTTGACTAGTAAAGTCAAAAGGGTTGAAGATCAAATCTTAAACCGTGACAAAATGCTGAAAGCTTCGAATGATAGATCAAAAGAATTAGCTGATAAAATTGAAAATGATAAAAATGACATTGAAAGAATAAGAAAAGAAAATGAAAAATTGATTATTGAAAGTCGTAAAATTTCTGAAAGTTTTGAGAAGCTAAAGCGAACGGTTAAAGATTCTGATGAGAGAAACAGTAAAACAACAAAAGAAAATCTTCAACTATCAGGAGTTCTTCGTGTAAAAGAGGAGCTAATTAACCAACAACTTGATGAAATTGCAAAATTGAAGCTTCAGTGTGAAGAAGCTAAAATTGAGAATGAACGAATTAATCTAAAACTGAGCAGTTACAACTCTGCAAGCTTTGTTTTGCAACACATTGTTCCAAAACCCATTGGTAAAACCAAAGCTGGCGAAGATGTATACTGTGATGGAACTGGGGTGGGGTTTCATCAAGTTCCACCACCGGTTCTAAACAATTTCTCAAAGAAGCAATCTGGGTTGGTTAATGATGAGATTGAAACAAATGAGATAAAATTGCCAGAATCAATAGATGTAACATTTTCTTCATCTTCATCATCTGATGACAGTGTTCAAACTGAGATCATAAAAGGCATGGCTGAAAGTGTTTTGGATAGTGATTCGACTGAAGATGAAGAATGTTTTCTGAACAATTACATTCCGAAACCAAAATCTAAAAACAACTCAAATGATGAACTGGGTCTTGTGATGTACAAGATGTCTGGTTCTGATAAGTTGTATTCAGACTTTGAGTTTCCTTTGGAGAATGTTAATGTGAAGAAATTGAAAAATGTTTTCAAACTGGTTGAAATTGATTTGTCTGAAGTGGACAATTTGAAACAAACAAAGAGACATATGAATTTTGAGAAAGATAAAGCTTACTATAAGAAACCTGTCATTCCACCACGTTTTTCTAACAACTATCAAAATAAATGGTCGGGTGGATATCAGGGTGGTAAGAATTATCAGAAAAGGAATGTTCAGAACAAAAGGTTTACTGTGAAAAAGGTGTTTGTGAACAGTTCAAGTTCACTCTCTGAAGAGGAGTCTGAAATTTTCTTAAAATCAAACGAAGAGTTCTTTGAAAAGAAGGCCTCACAGCCTCAGTCTGAAGGTTCAAGTCGGGTAATTGACACCCGAACATGCTTCAAATGTAATCAAGTTGGACATATTGCACGAAAGTGTACCAACCAGAAGCCTAAGACTGAAACTGTGAAGAATTCCATCAGGAAAGATGTTGGGAAAAGAAAGGCTCCATTGATTGTTGAGAAAAATGTTTTGAAAAATGATAACACCAAGATCAAAACTGAACCTGTTAAGATTTTGGTAACTAAAAATGATAAATTTTACCAACGGGTTGCATCACCTCAACAAACATGGAAGCCAAAAATTGTCGAAAAGAAAATTGATTCATCAAAGGTGTCTGAAACTGAAAAATCATCATCTTCTTCCAAGAAGAAGTATGTACCTTTGAAGTTCTATGAGAAACAGAAATCGACTTCTGAAAAGAAGTATGTGGTGAAGAAAAATCAACCAGCTAATCAACCTCAAAAAGACGAATTTTTCTTATTCAAAGAGGTTGAAGTTGGAACTGCTGAAAGCCTCAAAATGAATGATAAAAACTTTCCACCACTTTACACTAAAACAACTCACCTTAATTTCAAGTTACCTGAGTCAAAAGAGGCTTGGGTAGCGTCAAAATCTCATTAAATGATCTTTTTATGTGCAGGAGCTTCCGAGATCCGTCTCACGTTGGATTATGGATAGTGGAGCTTCTCGGCACATGACTGGAAAGACAGCGCTGCTGTATGATGTCAGAAATTTTAATGGAGGTTATGTGGGGTTTGCGGGTAACCAAGGTGGTAGAATTGTTGGTGAAGGAACGTTATCCAATGGGATTGTCACGTTTGAGAGAGTTAACTACATTGCTGAGCTGGAAAATAATCTGCTAAGCATCTCACAGATATGTGACCGGATGTATACTACTCACTTCACAGACAAAGAGTGTTTGATTTTGAAACCAGGGTTTGTTATTCCTGAAGAATGGATCATCATGAGAGCTCCTAGAGTGAATGATCTGTATGTTTTAGACATGTCTGTAGCAACAACAACAACGGGTCAAGCACACTGTTTTGTTTCAAGAGCAACAGAGAAAGAATCAAAGTTGTGGCATCGTAAGATGGGGCACATTCATCTTCGTAAAATGAATCATCTTGTGCACAATGATTTGGTTCTAGGAGTTCACATTAAAGGTTTTCATCTGGAGCAAGAATGCATCAGTTGCATGAAAGGCAAGCAAAAGAAAAAGTCACACCCTAAAAAGCAAGTCAATTCAGTCTCAAAACCTTTGGAGAGACTTCACATGGATTTATTTGGTCCTGTGAATGTCAAAAGTATTACCGGAGAACTTTATTGTCTTGTGGTCACTGATGATTATTCCAGATTCTCATGGGTGTTATTCTTGAAGTCAAAAGAAGAAACCTTTGACAGATTGAGGGGGTTATTCAAAAAGATTGAAAATTTGTACCAAAGGCGTATCAGAAGAATTAGAAGTGATAATGGTACTGAGTTCAAAAACAACAATATGGAAGAATATTGTGATGAAAGGGGTATCTTGCATGAGTTCAGTGCTCCGTACACTCCACAACAGAATGGAGTTGCAGAACGTAAAAACAGAACACTGATTGAAACGGCTAGAACAATGCTTGCTGATTCAAAGTTACCGATAAATTTCTGGGCAGAAGCTGTTTCCGCTGCATGCTACACGCTCAACAGAGTTCTAACTGTCAAGAAATTCAACAAAACATGCTTTGAGTTGATTAATAACCGAAAACCGAATTTGAAGTATCTTGAACCGTTCGGGTCACCCTGTACAGTTCTAGAACCTTTTGGAAAGATGGGTCCGAAGAGTTTTGAAGGAATATTTGTGGGATATGCAAGTCCTTTACGACGAGTCTTCGTTCCAAGTCTGAAGAGAATTATTGAAGCTCAAAATGTTGAATGCCAAGGTCACACAATGCCTCCACAAAATCCGGGCGACTCATGGCGTTTCAATTATGATGTTTTGTGGGAGTCTTTCAACATGGAAGAAGAGCCAGAGTTCTTTGATGAGTTGGATATTCTTAGAGAATATGAAGATGAAAGGTTTCCAGCAGAATCGTATTGTAAAAGACAAGCTTCAAATGATAATGAGGCAGGTCCAAGCAATGCTGGAGAACATGACGATGTTGAAAATGATGTTGCTCAAGAAAATCAGACGGTGGAGAATGTCAATCAAGAATCTGAAAACAGTCCAATATTCGATCATGATGATTCAGAATCTGAGGGGGAGCCAATCCAGTTTTCAAATCAAACTATTCCAGTTAGTGAACAAGTTGCTGATCAAAACATTACAAATTTGGAGAGTGAAGTAGATGTTTCAGGCGAAGTGATGCCAAGAACGCTTTCTTATCATCCTGAGGAACTAATAATAGGAGAACTGCAATCAGGCGTCCGAACTCGAAGACAACTTGATCAAGGGCTTACATGTTTTTACTCAACAGTTGGTCCTTTACAAACTGAATTCTCATTAAGTTGTTTTATCTCGCAGATAGAACCAAGGACGTACAAAGAGGCGCTTACTGAAGATTCATGGGTAAATGCTATGCAGGAGGAGTTAAGCCAATTCGAGAAGCTTGGCGTATGGAAGTTAGTAGATTTGCCAGATGGTCACCGAAAGATTAATACCAAATGGGTATTTAAGTGCAAGAGGGATGATCGAGGAGTTATCATTCGAAACAAAGCTCGACTCGTTGTCCAAGGTTTCAGTCAACAGGAGGGGATATATTTCACAGAAGTATATGCCCCTGTCGCAAGACTTGAAGCCATCAGAATCTTCCTTGCATTCGCATCATGGAAAGGATTTAAAGTTTTTCAGTTAGATGTGAAGTCGGCATTTCTCTATGGCAAGGTGAAAGAGGAGGTTTATGTCGGACAGCCACCGGGCTTCACCGACCCAATTCACAAAGATAAAGTTTATCTCCTTGACAAAGCATTGTACGGCTTACATCAGGCCCCGAGAGCCTGGTATGAGACCTTGTCTCAACATTTGTTAGCCAACCACTTCATTCGAGGAAAGATAGACGCCACTCTTTTCACAAAAGAAGTCGACGGGCATCTTCTGATTGTTCAAATTTATGTGGACGACATAATTTTCGGGTCAACAAATGAGCAACTCTGCAAAGATTTTGAACATGTTATGAAGCAGAAGTTTGAGATGTCTTCAATGGGTGAGATGAAGTTCTTCTTGGGACTTCAAGTTGATCAACTTCCCGAAGGAACTTTCATACATCAAACAAAATACGTTCATGATGTTCTGGAGAAATTCGGGATGTCAGGAATGTCACCAATTTCCACCCCATTAGCGACAAATCATGGGATACATCCTGATCTCACCGGAGAGAAGGTAGACGAAACATTATATCGTTCCATGATCGGCTCGTTAATGTACTTGACGGCATCAAGACCGGATATTATGTATCCAACCTGCCTCGCGGCGCGATTTCAGTCAAATCCTAGAGCTTCGCACTTGGTAATTGTGAAAAGGATTCTACGCTACCTGAAAGGAACTCCATCTCTGGGGTTGTGGTATCCAAAAAATGGAGACTTCATGCTCGAAGGATATTCTGATTCTGATTTCGGATGCTGCAAAGTGAATGCTAAATCGACAACAGCGGGGTGCCAGTTTTTCGGACCACGATTGGTCACCTGGCAATGCAAGAAGCAGACCTCTGTCGCTTTATCCACTTGTGAAGCCGAATATGTATCTGCTAGCAGCTGCTGCTCTCAGATCCTGTGGATTCAGCAACAGATGCGTGATTACGGTTTGCAATTTCTTAACACCCCTATTTTTGTTGATAATGAGGCAGCAATTAACATAACAAAAAATCCTGTTCATCACGCTAAAACAAAACACATTGAAATTCGTCATCACTTCATCCGAGACTGTTTCGAGAAGAAGTTGATACGAATAGAGAAAATCCACACCGATGAACAAAAAGCTGACTTACATACCAAAGCTTTTGACAAAACTCGCTTTAAATATCTTTTGAAACTTAATGGTATGAAGTTGTTATCGGATGCGGAGGAAATTGTTGGCGTTGATGAAGGTGCCACTGTAGATGATGTTGAGAAACAATCTGCAATGGTTTGTCGAATTTTTAATTGTTTTGGTTTTTAGGGGGAGATAGTAGTTTTATTTCAGAAAATACAAAAACAATAAAAAATTCGAAAAAGCCAAAAACATTTGAAAATTTCAAAAACCCAAAAACATGATAAAATTTCAAAAAGAGTTTGTGTAAAAAGGGAAAATGATAGTACATCGGCTAGTCAGTTACTGTACGCTAAAGAAATGGAAAGTTCAAATACGTTAAACAGTCTCACTAACGATGTGTCGATAGGTTTTTACACATTTAGTAGTTTTGTTCGGGATATAAACCTAAATCTTACTTGCTTATTTCGTGGGGAACATCACTTGGATATATAGGTAACCCCTGAAATCTCGTTTGAAAGGTTTCATAATCTGATATACTAGGTCTTTATTCTCAATGATGTCTGGGGTATTATTCCGGGACTTCTGCTGAACGGTAGTTCTGACCTAGTCCCTGGATAATACTTTCTGCAAATGCTTGAAATATAGCATTAAAACCCTCAGCATGCTGAAACAATAAAATTGATAAATGCTGCTGTTGTAGCAAAAGATCCTCTAAAGGGGACACACCTTAAAGTCGAAGCCGATATCTCTCTGCGTATACGGAAGTATCGACCTGAGATCCCTCGGCCCTCGCATACCTAAATTATGTACATATATCATTGATGTAATACTCACCTGTAAGACTGATTATTGAGATTCTGGATACGGGAGTATATTCAAGAGGTGGGACACACGTATAAGTTTAAGTCTCTAAAACACTTAAACCGTATCCTGAACAGATTGAAATGTGTGTAAGAATTTAAGATGGATCAGTATATCGACAATCGAGGTGAATTGTTTAATGTTTGGCATGAAATTAAGCTTAATGGTACTTGTAACTTGTCGAAAGCTGATATGATTCCCTAACACGCTCACCAAAAATATGTTTGTAAATAGTTTACATTTACTGCTTTCATATTTCTGTTATAGTCTATTTTTGCTTCATTATAATTCCAAAAAGAATTTATTTTTCTACTTTATTTTACGACAAACCAAAGTGGAGAGTTGATCTTTTGATTCGAAAGTGATAGAAGATGCAGGAAGTTTCTGAATTGGAAGATGAGTTTGGAGCTAATCATGACTAATCTGTAATTGAAAGTGTAAAACACAAGTTCATTAAGTTGATACTTGTAATTTTTCAGAAAAATGTTTGAACAAAATTTTCAAAAGTCAGTATATTTTGCTTCAGGTCAACCAAGGTCATTAAGTTGGACTTGGTCGACAAATTAAATTCCTTGGGTCATTAATTTGAACCAAGCAATTTAAGTGGATTTCTAAAATCTGACAAATGTTGAGAAAAATAAAAGTTTTCATTGAAAAAGTAAAGTGTGCCTCATTCGAATGTTCATCCGGACGGGTAGCCATACGCACGGATGGCAATGCGCACGGGTGACCATACGCGTCTGATGTTGGTATAAATTGTGAGTCAAAGAGTCAGTCAAAGCTATACGCGCGCACAATACTCTTTCTCTCTCACACTTTGACTTTCTGATTTCGGAATCTTTTGCACGGATCGTTGTTTTCGTTGGTTTGCACAACATTAGCAATGGCAAATGTATGTTTTTCTAGCTTAAATTTGCAATAATCCATTTTTTAATGTCTGTTCATCGATGTTCATCACGTATTTGTTCTTTCGGAGCCTTAAATCTCAGATCTAGCCCGTGTTAGTTCGTTTTGTCATGAATGAATCATAGGTTCTTGTTTAGAATGCTTAGATCTAGAATTTTACCGGATTAATTTGTGTTATAACATGCTAAAATCTGACAGATCTGATGTTTGAACGGTACGTAGTGTCGAATAGGTTTTTGATAAATTGATCTGTGAATAAGACGTTTTAGACATGGTTGAACATAGGGTTTTGATCGTTTTAACATTTTCTGTGTGGATCTATGTTCAATTTTAGATTTTGACATAGAAATTTTTGATGTTCATATATTGTTCTTCATCTGTGACTTGTATCTGCATGTACAACCTGTACGTGCGTATGGCAATCCGTGACAACATCATGCTGTACGCACGTATGGTAATCCGTAGCAATGGTCTGTTGTACGTGTGGATAGTAATTCTTGACAAGTAATGTTGTACGCACGTATGACAATCCGTGTCAAGGATAGGATGTACGCACGGATAGCAATTCGTTGCAATTCAATGTTGTACGCACGGATGACAATCCGTGGGTATGCTATGCTGTTCGCACGGATGACAATCCGGGACTTGGTTTGCTGTACGCACGGGTGGCTATACGTGTTGTACACAAAGTTGTCCGCACAGACAACTCATCCAAACAAACAAGTCATGCGTACGGATAACTCTTCAAGTGTCATATCTTTCTTGACAAAATATTTTGAGATCTCAAAAATTAAAAAGAATAAAATTTCTGCAGGATTGGGATAAAGCTCATAATATATATTGTCTTCTGGATAAAGTGTATACCGAAAATACAGTAGTTCAAGATGTTGCAAAATTTTTGAGGGAAAGTAGAGTTTCTAAGGCCTTAACTGATAAGACAGTAGTATATGAATCGCATGTGAAACGTTTTTGGACTGCTGCAAGATACGAAGAAAGTAATAAGACCATTTATTCAGCCGTATCAAAGAAAGATGAGAATGGAAGAGTTGAAGATTTGGAAATGAAAGTAACAGTTGGTGATATAAGAAGAGTTTTGAATTTAGGAGACAATGATAGTGATCCAACCATAATTTCTGAACGTTTAGTAAAAGGACTGTGGTGTAGAATGGGTTTTGCTGGGAGTGTGAATGGAAGAATGCAGAAGACAAGCTTTAGTCATGCTTATAAGTTCATGATTCATTGTATACTTCACGCTTTGTCTCACAGAAAAGGTGGATATGATGAAACTCAAGATTACATCATGAATATCATTGCATGTCTTGTACTGAACAGACCATACAATATCTCTCAAGTAATCTTTGATCACATGTCTGAGAATGTGAAGGATGGTAGTAAGAGGTTTCTTATGTATCCAAGGTTTGTTCAAATGTTGATAGATGAGAAATTTCAAGGTTTAGAAAAGAGTAGTAGTGACATTTTGGGTCTAAGGCACATGACACCAGATACAATCAGCAGATTGATCAAAGGTCCAGATCCTGAATCAAAGAGAATGATCTGCAAAATTTCAAATCCTAACTATGTAGCTCCAGAGAATGATGCATGGAGACATGAAGACAGCAATTCTGACAATGAAGATGACAAGATGAGTTTGTTTTATAAGAAGGATACAAGATGGTGGTGTGTCAAAGATGGAAAAAGGAAGAGAACTCCAAAGACGTCCCCGGCAGTTTCTATTCCAAAGAATGTGAAAAAGGGTATTGTGAAAGGGGGAGTCTCAAGGAAATTAGTATTTTTATACTGTAAAAATTTCTAATGATTTTGTGAAACATCTGTTTTGCAGGGTCTTCTAGAAAACAACAGCACAAGCTGATAGATGAACAAGTTCTGGAGCCGTCAGCTGTTATTCAAAAGGGAACTGAGTTATTATCACAATCTCTTGAAAGTTTCTTAAAGAAAAATGAGGACGCTGCTCATGGAGTTAAAGATCAAGAAGGTGTCAAAGATCAAGAAGGAGTCATTCAAGATCTTTCAAGTGATGATGATTCTGAAACCACTATATCAGAATCTGAACTTGATCCTCTTACTCTTGGAAAAGGAAAAGTTCAGTTAAAGAAAAGGTTATCAAAGAAAAGGAAGGGATCAGATGAAGAAGATACAACTTATGATCCTGAGAATCCAGATAAACAAATCAAGAAAAGAAAAGCTGTTGTAGCAGGTCTCATTCCTAGAAGTGTTCGAGCATGAAAAGGAGAAAGTCAAATTCAAAAAGAACATGATGGCAAAGATCCTCAACATGTTAAAACTTCTCAACCAAAAGAAACAGAAGCAGGAAAACAAACGAGTCACGATGACTATGTGGAAGTTACTGATGCTGGAGAATTTTATTCAAAGTTTCCAAGAGTACCAGAAAACATAGAGATTCCACAATCATCCTCACAACCAAAAGACTCAGATGATTTCTTTAGCTTTTTGCCACATGCTTCAGGTGATCCATTAGAAGATCTGAATTTTGATGGTGACTTGTTCAACAATGATGCAGTGAGAATTCTTTCAAAGAAAGTCAAAGATCTTGAGAAAGAAAAAGAAAAAGCTGAAAATGAACGTGATCTGTTAAAAGAGCAAGTGAAAAAGATAATGAAAGCTCATGATCAACTTAGAACAGTGATGATCCAAGATGAACGCACCATGAAGAAGATAAAGGAAGATGGTGAAAATAACTCTAAAGTGATTGAAGCTCTTCTGGCAGAAATCTCTTCATTGAACGAGAAGTCAAAGAATCTCCAAGATGTAAATCAAACACTAAATCAACTTGTCAGTGAAATGAGTGAATCTACCTCAAACGAAATGAAAATAATGAAGTTGGAGATGGAAGCCATGAAAGCTGATAAAGTGATGAAAGATGAACAACTCAAGATGTTGTATTCTGTTGTAGAAAATGTTTTAAAGAAGGATGTTCATGCTGCTTACAATGAAATTGAAGTAAAGAAAGTTGAAGAGAGAAGACTTGAAAGAGAACGAAGACTGGCTGAGGATGCTGTATAAAAGAACAAAAGTATAGTTGAAGATGTTCAAGAAGCTGGTGGTTCCTCTCTTCAAGATGATGCTGAAATGATTGATGCTCAACATACTCAAGAACAAGTTGAACAAGATCAAGATTTCATGTTGGTTGGAGGGCCTTCTCAAATAATTGATTATGAAGAAATCATTCGTAGAGTTGCTGTTACTCAGAAGAAGAAAAAGGCCAAAGAAGTGTTACTACTTGAATGGAAGACACAGCAGTTTGTTCTTATTGGTAAAGCTGAGACCGTGCCACTCAACACAAAAGATGGTCTTTACAGAATAAAAGTTATGAAAAGGAGAAAAGAAGCGAAGAAGGCTCGGGGAGAAGAAGTTAGTGATTCTGATGAAGAACTTCTTGGAATTGATGAAGAAGATGAAGATGATGAGATAAATGATGAAGATGAGAAAGACGATGATAACAAGAAAGATGATGATGATAAGAAGAATGATGACGATGATCAAGGTTCGTCAGGTTTGATTGTGAAGAATTCTATTAATGAGCAAAGGATAGAAGAGTTTCTGAATGATCAGATTAACGAGCAAGAAGATGATGATCATCAAGAAACTTCCACCTCTGGAAAGCAACATTCAGATCAGGTATTCCTTACAAATCCCACTGTCATTTTCTTACAAGATAAAAGTCAAGAGGTAATTGAGGTGAGTAGAACAAGGGAAGAAATGTTAGAAGAATTGGGTTTACAAGAGGGTAAATTTAAGTTCGACATTGAAGATGAGATTCCTGAAACTTCTGAAGATGTATTAGAGACCAGATATGCATTTGAGGCTGATAATTACAATGATGTAATAATTGAAGATGCTTCAGATTCATCTGATGATGAAGTTCAGTTTCATTATTCTGGGATCGATGAAACATTTCCTTCGTTATCGGAAATGTTTAAAGACCGAAATGTTGATGAAATCAGAAGGAAGATAGTGGAGAAGGTGTCAGCAGAAGGTATTCCAGATACTATTCCAAGAGAGAATTTGGCAGAAGAAAGAAAGAAATGGTACAAAACTATGCCAAAAGAGAGAAAGAAACTTCGGGCTCTACAATTCTTTACACATGACAAAGAACTCTCTTGGGGTGACATTCTCTCATGGGGATATTTGGAAGACTTGAAAGTTTATGCTATTAGAAGAGAACAGGGAGTGCAGTACTTTGAGTTCTTATCTGATATCAAAACTCTACCTTGGTGGGATATTGATGAATTGGTTAAAACAAAGAATATCAAAGAGTTCTACCATGGATTAGATGTGAAGCAGCACGATCAGAGACTTTGGAATTATGTAAAGCTACAAGCTGAAAAAAGATATCCTGATTGGAAACCACACTTTCCTCAACGGATTGTCAGAATTCTAGAAAGTGGTGAAAAGGATATCACTCTGGATATCAAACCTCCAAGTTGTTTGAAGAATATGCCCTTAAGGGCAATGGAGCAAGACTTCCATGATGAGTTTGAAGGATGGTTGTATAATCAAACTACAGCTGAAGCAATAATTTTGTTAAACAACAAGTCCACAGGAGAAGCTAGAAGGATCTGTGTGTTAGATCCTATGTGGCTTGTTAACTGCTCAAAGAAGGATATTGATTGTTTGTTTTACAACAAGATAGTCTACGAGAGACCTGATCGAGAGCAAGCTTTGCAATATCAGAAGGTTGTAGATGTTTGTTACGCGAAAGACATCAACTCTGGAAGATATTGGAAGACAAAATGGAGAGATCTAGAGATTGATGAGTTTTTGAAAGAATACAAGCGTGAACAAAAGTTTAAGAAGATTGCTGAAAAGGCTGCTATACGAGGAAGACGTAATTTGGGAATTGTTCCTCCAACAGATCAGACACCAATAGAATCCGAAGAAAACAAAATTCCAAAATGGGATCGGAAACGTGATGGAGATCCTGTATACAGACATTGGTGGTTGACTGAGGGAAGACAAAAGAGAAAAAGAATGTTGGAAGAACAGGCTCAGAAAAGAAGAGAGAAAGCGCGAGTGCGAAGACACAACAGAAGGAATTAATGGACTATGCTGGAAGGTACTACAGCTACATTCGAGGGGGAGTCTGTTAGTACATTACGTCTGTAGCTTCCGTCAGCATGTAGTCATATTTTGTTCTGTGTTTATGTTTATTGTCTGAATGTATGTATATAGTTAGCAGGACAACTCAGGATTAGGGTCTGTATGTAAAAGTGTTGATTGGGACAAGTTAAACTCGTACGGATGGCAATACGCACGTATGGCCATACGCACGGATGACTTATCCGCACGGATAAGTCATACGCACGGATGACCGTACGTACGGGTGAGTCATACGTACGGGTAACCCACCCGCACGGACAACACTTATTAGGTTCCTGAGTTTGTCTATAAATAGTAGGTCCGGTGCAACTTTGTTACAACTTTTTGACACGCACGGATAGTCTGTACGTTTACCG
>JARYGA010034284.1:0-21656 GCA_030545235.1 Helianthus tuberosus | reverse complement strand
TCGTGGTATACTGTGACGCTTCGCGTCAAGGATTGGGTTGTGTGTTGATGCAATGCCAAAATGTTATTGCTTACGCATCGCGTCAATTGAAAGTGCACGGAAAGCACTATACCACACATGATTTGGAACTTGGCGCAGTGGTTTTTGCATTAAAGATCTGGAGACACTACCTTTATGGTACAAAGTGTACAATTTTTACAGATCACAAGAGCCTACAACACATATTCAACCAGAAGGAGTCGAATATGAGACAAAGACGATGGGTTGAGTTGCTGAACGATTACGACTGCGAGATAAAGTATCATCCAGGGAAGGCGAATGTGGTCGCCGATGCCCTAAGTCGAAAGGAGAGGATCAAGCCCATAAGGGTTAGGGCTTTAGAAATGATTATCCGAACCAATCTTTCCTTGCGCATTCGTGCCGCGCAGAAAGAAGCTCTCAAGGAAGGAAACCTTGAAGAAGCATATCTCCGTGGGATGGAGAAGCTACTGGTACCAAACGAGGAAGGAACGTTATGTTTTGAGAAAAGGATTTGGGTTCCTCTGTTTGGTGGTTTAAGGAAAGTTATTTTTGATAAAGCTCACAAATCACGGTACTCTATCCATCCAGGAGCGGATAAGATGTACCGGGATCTCAAAGATTATTATTGGTGGCCTAGGATGAAAGGCGATGTTGCTGTATATGTGAGCAAATGTTTAACATACGCTAAGGTTAAAGCCGAATATCAGAAGCCTTTAAGACTTCTGCAACAACCTGAGATTCCCAAGTGGAAATGGGAACAAATCTCAATGGATTTTATTACAAAGTTGCCAAGAACGCCAAGAGGCCATGACACTATTTGGGTAATAGTGGATCGATTAACAAAGTCAGCTCACTTCTTACCTATCAGAGAGAAGGATAATACGAGCAAATTGGCTGAAATTTACATGAGAGAGATCGTCGCACGTCATGGAGTGCCTCCCTCGATCATCTCCGGTAGAGACGGAAGGTTTGTATCAAGGATATGACAATCCTTCCAAGAAGCTTTTGGCTCACAATTAAATCTGAGCACCGCATTTCACCCGCAGACCGACGGGCAAAGCGAGCGGACGATACAGACTTTGGAAGACATGCTGAGAGCGTGTGTTATGGATTGAGCGGTAGCTGGGATAAGCATTTGCCTTTGGTCGAATTTTCGTACAACAACAGCTACCACACCAGTATTGGTGCCGCGCCATTCGAAGCTCTTTACGGACGCAAGTGCCGATCACCCCTATGCTGAGCTGACACAGGTGATAGGCAACTTGCTGGTCCCGAAATCGTCCAAGAGACGATAGACAAGATTGCGCAGATTCGAAAACGCATCGAATCAGCTCGTGAAAGACGGAAAGCCTATGCAGATCCAAACCGGAAACACTTGGAATTCCAAGTCGGAGAAATGGTTTTATTGAAAGTTTCACCCTGGAAAGGTGTGGCACGCTTCAGAAAGCGTGGGAAGTTAAATCCGCGCTACATTGGTCCTTTCAGAGTTTTGGAAAGAATAGGATTAGTAGCATACAAGCTGGACTTACCTGATGAATTCCATTCAGTTCACGATACATTTCATGTATCCAACCTAAAGAAAAGTCCAACTCAAGATACCATTGCCATTCCCATCGACGAGATCCATGTTGACGACACGCTCCATTTCGTTGAAGAACCGGTTGAGGTTACGGATTGGAAGGTAAACAAGACCCGCCGGAGCAGTGTCAAGCTCGTCAAAGTTCGTTGGAATGCCAGACATGGTCCTGAATACACCTGGGAGCGTGAGGACCGGATGAAAGAGGAATACCCCCACTTATTTCCTAAGAACCATGCATCTACAAGCAAAACTTAAAATTTCGGGACGAAATTTTTCTAACGGGGGAGAATGTGACAACCCTCACTAAACCAGGTATCCGTACGACTTAATTAATAATTAATTACTGCTTAATTACTGTGCTTGTTTGAAATTGCTGATGAACTGCTACTTGATTTCTGATACATGTACTTACCTACATCATACTTTACTTACCGTCACTACATTATTTACATGCTGAACCTTAGTGACAAACATGATGCACAAAAAGCACAGTAGCACTATAAACGGATAACCTATTGAACATGCTGATAAAGCCAGCATCAGGCAGACACTGCCTCTAAGGCCTGTATGAGCCAGAAATATTTTACTACACTAGTGGTGAGTGTAGGGATACAAGGGTTGTAGAACTGCGTCTCTACGAATAAGTTACGATGACTGGATGTGCCTAAAACGTACTCTAAGTACAAAATTCAGCACTTTAAATAAACAATCCAGCTTTTAGCTATCTAATAAAGTGCCAAAACATGAGGAAAATATTCCTGACACTTTGGAAGAATAAGTTGTGTCACTAAAAATAATTATAACGACACTTTAATGCTTTGTTAAGAACTTTAACGGATCTCTATCCAACCGAACAACCGAACTATACCCGGAACATGAAAATATTGTCAATAACATTATTTGTCTTTTTCTGAGCCAGTTAGGGTCCCTGAATACCTTAACACCCATTGTAACGCATGACACACTACTAACCGGATTAATCCCTAAACTTAACTAGATTAACCTAACTAGATACTTAACCTTTGGTTGAAATCGAACTAGTACCCCCCCCCCCTTAACCAACCGTCCCCAAGAGGGGGGACACCTCTTATACTTGATGATTTGTTTAATCTTTGTTTCTTAATATCTTGGATACACTAAGTCCATTGGTTAATGATCTTTAGTTTTGGCCTATGAGTTACTACTCATGTCCACCATAACCTAAACCACACTTAACAAAATTCACACACACTCTCTCCCTCTCTATCACTCACGGCCGAACACCCCCTCTTACATACATCCATTTTCGATTTTGATCATCTCATTTCAAGTAACTACAAGTGATAACGATCGCGTATAAGGAACCTTGGTGCAATCGGAAGGCGAAGGACCTCTTCTCGTTGCTTTTATCCACTCATTTTGCGCTTAGATTCTTCCCTAGCCTCGAGCTAGTAGTAAGTTGCTTAAATCACCTTCTTGAACCATTTTAAAGTGGTTAATATGATATGTATCGGTTAAAAGACGCAAACATACAAGATGAAGCATAAAAGTCTACTTAAAACACTAAAAATGTTGGTTAAAAGCTCATATGTTGTGTAAATCATGTAGTATTTGATTTGTGTGATTATTTGGACCCGATCTATGTTGTGGTAGCTCGGATCGTCATTTAACCCAGGTTGGTCATGATCATGGATCATGACATAAGGTTGTTTTGGAAGTAACAAGGGTTAAAGGATGAAACTCTACCACACGCGAATCATGAACTTGTGTAAAAGCGATTTTGCTTGTGAAATAGTGTATAAAACTAGTAGATCTACGTATCTACAAGTGGTATTTTCAAAGAACCAAAGAAATCATGTTTTCTAAAGACGGATCTTACACTAACACGAATGATTTTTAGAACACACAAGTGTGTAAACACTTGTGTAGCACAAAGTTTTGATAAAATAACTATGTTTGTAAAAGTTGACAAGAAGTTGTAAAGATGGAATTTCTTTAAAAACGGGACTTTTACGAAATCGTATTGCTTGATATAAAGATCCACTAAAAGTAATGGGATTTACTTCATAATATTAGAAAACTACAAGTTCATGAGATTCTTGCCAATTTACATGTTTATTAACTAGTTTGATACGTTGAACATTGTTTTGGTTGAATAAGAAAATTGTTGGTTTGATTTGTAAAAGAAAATGATACGCTTGAAAGCGTGGCCACCACCAGTTACAGAGGAAACTCTGGCGAAATTTTCCCAAAAACCTAACACTTAGAAATATTTCTACCACAAGTGTTAGAAATACATTTTGACTTGTTTTCAAATTATAGATTTCGCCACGACTTTATTTACAAAACATCGGAGGTGGGATTTCACAAAATGAAACGTGATAAATATATGTATTTAGTAAAAATATTTTTCACAACATCACTTGTGTAAATGTTTATGATTATTTTGTGAACTACGTAAATATTATTTTTAGAGTAAAAATAATATTACTAAGTATTATTTTGGGAAAATTACATGTATTAAAATATAATATTTTTGGGAAGAATATTTATATTTTGGAATTAGAAATAAAATATATTAAGTGAGACTTAATAGTGTAATTCGAAGGTTACGAACACACATGTATTAAATCCCCCATCCTTGGGAAGGAAAATAATTACCAAGTATACAGAATATAAACACGAAATAGTTGTCTAACTATTTCCCAAAAACTTAAACCTTAAAGCTAAGGCACGGCCGTCCGTCTAATAGAATTAGTACGTGTAGGTCGTCACACAGCTGCTTGATTTGGAGGTATACTTGGTAGAGACGCACCACTGTGAGTTCATGTCCCCCTTTTCTCTTAACTATTTTCAGTTTTCTAAACTACGGGGGTGAAATACATGTTACATACTGCTACGGACAATTATGAATGGTATGGTCAGCTAAGGAAGGAACTGTTAGGTTATGTGATTGGGTAGGTGAAATCTTAAGAACATTAGTCCTCGTAGTACGATCGAGGGATAGAAGTGATAGGCCTATTTGAGCATAACAAACCCCACCCATGAGCCCTAAGGTTGGACCATGTGGTGACCTTGTCTTAACACCACCCATGCGCCCTAAGGTTGGACCATGTGGTGACCTTGTCTTAACACCACCCATGCGCCCTAAGGTTGGACCATGTGGTGACCTCGTCCTATCCCCTCCCATGCGCCCGCAGGTTGGACCATGTGGTTACACATTAACTGATATGTTTCCTAATTTGCTTTCATACCAGAGTTTACAAAACATTCATACTTACAATGATTATAAAGGTTTATTTGCGCGCTCATACTAAACACATGAACTCGCTCAACGTTATTGTTGATTTTTCCAACTTACATGTATTTCAGGGAATTAAAGATCTGGCGCGGTATGTTATGTTTTCCCGCTGCATATGGGTTCCGAGGTCATCCAGGTTTAGGGGATGTGACTTTTACCTGGACGAGTCACAGTCCTTAAACTGCGTTTTATTCACGTTGATGTTTATGTCTTTCAAAACAATGCTTTATGTTAAGATGGTGTAGTTCCAAGACAATGTTATGTTACCTTGGTTTTAAAACTTATTTTAATGGATGATCTTGCATGATTTTATTTTCATATAGCTTTGTTATGATTAAGCTATGGTATTAAGAAGTCACACCAAATTAACCACGCTTCCGCAAAGCCAGGGTGTGACATTCTCAATTTGATATAGGTTTTATTTTTGGGTTTCTTTTTGGGCACTTGAGGGCCTCTTTCGGGTGTAATTGATCTATAGCGCGGCAACATACAACTAGGTCTTTGCTCACACAAAACAGAAGCTGACGTTTCCTAGCACCTCCAGGTCTTTGCTCATGCAAAACAGAGGAGATACACGAGTTGGACAGAAAAGATTTCAGAACTAGAACGAAATTGTGTGTATCGAGACGTCACACACGCATTCAAATAGCCATGCCCTAATTCCAGGTGACGTTCTTTCCAGAGGTCATAGAGTAATATTAGTGTTCTGCACAGAATCAGTCAAAGAATCTAGCCATCAGGATAACGCCTACCAATATATCTCTCTAGAGTCAGACCGTTTCAATATTGGTCTTATATGAGTCAGCCTTAATCCACATAATGAAATTTCATTTCATTTCCCATATATGTAACAAATTTTTTTTTGATTTTTGATTTTTGATTTTTTTTTACAAGATATCCCCCTAAATTTGTGCATAAATCTTATGCGCAAATTTAGCTGACAAACGAAAACGTATGTACAACGAGAAACACAAAAGAAAATGATAATATTTTTGTTGTTTTTGCCTAACCGTTCCATCATAAGATTCAATGACTCATCAGTATCAAAATTTGATCACAAAATTTAAATTGTACCTTTTTCGCTGATCTTATCTTACGTACTTCTCTTATCTCCTAAAAAAGAAACATATCAACTGGAAAAGAATATACCTTATTGCAACAGTGAGATGTTACCCGTTATGTCTCTGGAACAACCGCTATCAACATCCAAGGATTGTCAACAGCTCCTCCTTGGTTGTCCCTGAAAAGTAAGGAGCTTAGCAAGACATTGGTACCCAGGACATCGTGGTCCTGGGTATTCCTGAAGCATCAATATAAGACACTTCTCGAAAGCACTTGTTCCCTTTTGTTTTAAGGACTGGTGATGTTGTTGCATTTTCTTTTGCCTTCCAAACTTGTTTAGGCTTCTCTAATTTCTTAGGGGCCTTGGGCAAAATGCTTTTCAACCTTTTTGTTTTTTAAAACTTGTTTAGGTTTCAAAGCTTGTTTTCGTTTAGATTTTGCAGCATTCCAATCCGCATCAGATGGCTTAACCTGGGGATGCTTATTCATCATTGCCTTAGGTTTTTCCTCCTTCATTGGCTTAGAATACGATATGTCCCTTGGTGTAACCTTCTGATGCTGTGTATAATATGGCACATAGGGACGATGTGTGCAATTTATTGCAATGTGACCTGGTATGCCGCAGTTGTAGCAGGTCTGCTTCTTTACGTAAGGAGCATATCCCGATCCATTCCATCCAACCGATGTTGAGTATGAGTTATACGATTTGTTGGATGATTTGTTTGCAAACTTTTCAGACTTTCTCCCCTGCTTCTTATGTCCCTGTTTACAACAGTTAGCACATTCATTGGATTTAACATTTTCATTTCTAACTGTTGGCTTTGGAGGTACATATTTATTTGTAGGGCCTCTCAAAGCTGGCTCTGAATCAGCCTTTCTCACATAAGGAGGAGCATCAGCAGATAAATTTAACGTTTTAGAACAAACATCGTCAGCCTTTTGGTAAACAATATCATCCCCCTCAACCCAATCCTCAATTATTACTTGGTCTGCATTTGAAGCAACATGGTTAGATCGTTATTTTTCTTACAACTAGTGTCACTTGATGCAGCAGAATTGCTTTCAGCCTCTAGTGACACCTTTGATTCAGAAGGATCAGAATTATTTTCCTTTGAACATTCAGCAGGGGCTTCTGTGGTTTCATTACCATCTAACTCAACAGAGGCTCCTGATGTTGTTTCTGATTCTTCTTTAAGTGAATCTGAATCAACTGTTTCAGATGATTCATTTGTTGACTTCACGGAATCAACTGACTCTGAGTTGTCACAGTCAGTCTTTTCATAGGAGTCACATGTTGAATCAGATGAAGCTGATGATTCAGCTTGAGATGCCTCTGCTTCCTCAGGTGATACACTGTGGACACTAGGTGATTCACCCATTTCTGATTTCTCAGAAGTGGATGTCTCAAAAGTGTCGCAAGATGTGTCACATGACGAAGCAGATTCACCTTGTTTGCTCCTATTGAATTCTTTTATAAACTGAGTTAAACCTCTTAACATGGCAAACTCGATGTTGTCTACATTAACTCTAGGCTCTTTTGCTTCAGGCTCTTTTGTGACAAATTTATTTTCACAAGATTGTTTTGACTCACATGATTCTTCCCCTTTCAACACTTGAAAATGTTTATCAACACTTGCATTTTTCTCAAAGTTTAAGGTTTCAGTGTGATTTAAAACATTTTCTGACTTAACAAACGTTTGATTATAGGCATGTTTTTCTAAGATGACTTCAATATTATCAGGCCTGGTGATTTTTATTTTTCGAGGCTTGACAGGCTCAGACTTTCTATCCTCTGGTTTCCCATATTCCATTTCAGGCAGATTATCTATCTCCTCTTCAGTCATGGGAAGTGAGGTGTAATTGTGATTGTATGGTGGAGGTATGCATACAAATCCCAATCCCTTATTCCTAACTTCCTTTTTGCTATATTTTAACTGTTGATTTATCATCTTTTCGACTTTTTCACTTGAAACATCAAACTTTTTAAAATTGAATTCTGTATTTTCAAAAGTTGATTTTAAATCATTTAATTCAACAGTTAATTTTTCAGATAGCTCTTTGAAGTGGAAATATCTACACTTTGCTTCACTCAGATCGTTATGCAACTTACGGATATCAAGCTTCTGTGCCTCCAGCATATCCTTGTACCCGTTCAGTTTCTTTTTAATTTCATAATTATTTGATCTTGTATATTGAAGTTGCATAACGAGCGAGTCTGCCTGCTCTTTGAACCCTTTAACCTTTTCCCTACATTTAGGAGTACAGCAGATATCGTCTACACATACCTCATTAGAAATGGGAGTGAAGTCATGAATTTGAATACCTGTACAGCGACCTGATTCTGAATTTTGTGATGAATCAGAAGAAGTGGATGAGTAAACCGCAACAGACAATGAAGCAGTAGGAGTAGGAGTGGGTGAGCAAACTGCATCAGATGTGTTGCCTTGAGTAGATTGCTTGTCAGCATTGTCATATGATTTGATGAGTGGGATCAGCTCATCTGGCTTCATTTTGTAACAGTAGCAGTCGGTAGTCACAATTATCTGATTAACATTTCTAAACCAACTACAGTTTGCCTGATCTGGAATCATTTTTATAGCATCCAGAAGCTTTCTGTTGATCGTGTGAGTAGACAACACCATCTCTGCCTTCTCCATTTCAGAGAGCAGTTCAGCAAACCGGCTTGTAAGTGCTTCTATAGATTCACCATATGAGTATTTGAATCCTTGGAGTTCCTGCTCAAGCACCTCTCTCTTAGACGACATTTTTAAGATGTGATCCCCCCCAAAATGTGTGTTTTTAAATATTTGCTCAACACAAGCCCAAAACGAGAACCCGTCTACTCGCTAACTCAAACCCTTTGCACGAACCAGCTTTCTGTACCGCGCCTCCAAACCTGTCAAAACTTGTCAAACAATAACAAGCCCCTCCCTTTTTTTAATTAATAAAACCTTTTAATTTAATTAATTTTAAACTAAAACTAATATTATAATTATATTATTATTAATAGGTAGAGGATCCTGTAAAAAGTCCAACTTTTGTAAGAAGTGTGAGAAATAATTTGGGAATGACAAGTGTCCCTTATCTTAATTAATTCAAAAGGGTATATTAGTAATTGTCCATTCTTATCAATTAATTGATTTCCAAAGATAACTGCCAAAAATATCAGGCGATATTTTAGGGATGTGATTCGAATTCGATTTGTTCTATACATTTAGTTGTTTACGGTAAGTTCTTGTTGTAGTGTTATATTCCCCAGTTAATAGTGTTATATTATGTACAGGTATCTTTTAATCTCCTTTTCATAGTGTTTTATCCCCATCAATATTGTTTATTCTGTATAGTGTCTTACAGGAAACAGATAGTGTTATATCTTTCTATAGTGTTTTATCATGTAATATACTGTTCCTTTCATAGTGTTTTATCCTCATTAATAGTGTTTTATTCTGTATAGTCTTGAATAATAGATGTTTAAAACACCACACCATGAACAATGTCTCTAGATAAAACACCATGACTTGAATCATAGTCATGATGTTTTAAAATCTGGGAATGTTTTTGTATTGATAAAACACCACGCCATGAACAATGTCTCCTGATAAAACACCATGACTTGAATCACAGTCATGGTGTTTTAAAATCTGGGAATGTTTTGTATTGATAAAACACCACGCCATGAACAATGTCTCCAGATAAAACACCATGACTTGAATCATAGTCAATTTATCCAGTTGTTTTAAAACACCACGCCATGCATCTGATTATAGATCTCTTTATGATAACGTATGAAGAATATGCAACCAAAGACATCCTACAATTAAGGTGAATCATTAATTCCGATATTTAAGGAAAAATGAGTGAATGTAGGAGTTTTTAGTTGTGTAGGTTACGGCTACCATATTTCAAACATTTAAAAAGACAATATTGCCCTTCAATTTTACATAAGGTCCCTCTAATTAAAACACAATTTACATTTTTATACCCTATTAATCTCAACCATTAGATCAAATATCCAATGGTTTAAAACACTTCTTACCCTTCTTACATTTTAGACACTTTTTACCATATCCCTACCCATTATTAATAATTAGGTAATGATTACCTTATGATTATTAATATTATTATTATAATTATATTAAAAACAAAAACCTAAATAAAACAACTACGTCTCCTTCGTTTAACCCCGTCCAATAACCCTAATTTCACAAGCTGCCTTCAAACACGGTGGTGAACGATGGTTAAAGGAGGGCGTCCGGAACGATGATGGAGTGACGGTCGGGCAACGATGGTGATCGGATGTCGAACAGTGTTGATCGGAGAAGCCGGTGGGTGGTGATCACAGTGAACTGCGGTGGTGACTGTAATGATGACCGAAAACCCGAACCCGGAAGTAGCGATGGTGAATGGTGAAGATGATATATGTCTTGATGAAGATAATGATAGATGGACAACGGAGAAGGTGATTTCATGGTGATGATGACGGTGGTGCTATGAAGCTGAGAACCGGAGAAGGTTAACAGAGGTGAGATGAACGAAGTAGCAGGGGGGTAACGGAGAAGATGGTTGTTATGGAGAAGTTCGTAGTAGCGGTTGCAGGTAACGGTTTGCGGAATCGGTATCGGTGCGCGGTTCCGGTGTGCGGTTTCGAATGGAAGATGATCGATGAACTGATATGCTGAACAATGTTGTTTCGAATGATGTTGAAGAAGGTGGGAATGATGTTAATGATGTACGATGTCGAAACAAACTCGAACTTGAAGACTCGAATTTGAACCGGAGAAGATGATAATGTTGTTGACTCGGACAGGTTGCAAGTTTCCTATGATGATGATGTAGAGTTGCAGGTCTTTTGATGATGAATGATTGAAGTTTTTGAACGTGAAGATGTTGATGATGTTGAAGTTTCTGAATCACAGTCGCACAAGTTTGTTGTAGTCGCACAATAAATGATGATCGCACAATATCTTTCAGTCGCACAAGAATGATTTGATCGCACAAGATAAAGATGTTGCACAGTAGATGTGTATCGCACAAGGAGGATGATTCTGATCGCACAAGTAAACTTTGGTCGCACAAGATCCCGTAATTGCACAAAAGAGTTGATCGCACAAGATTGAATTTGTCTGGTCGCACAAGGAGAAGAAAGATGATGATTGATGTTGGATCGCACAAGATGTCTATATTTGGAAGAAGCACCAACTGAAATCTCGTAAATCAAGGAAAAATTTAGAAAATCAATTTTCAAAACTATCCTTTTCACCAATACTTTCCTAAAATTCAGCAAACACAGCTTTCAAACCACCAAATAGATCAAAACGTAAAAATCAAGTTGTTCTTGATGATCTTCAAACGATTCTTCGAATTCTTCGAATCTAAAAAAATTTCTTGTTCTTCGAATGATATCCAACACAACCGAGCCTACGAAAGACTTCTTAGGCTCTGATACCAATTGTAAGTCCCAAAACAACACAATCGGATATCAAACACTAATCAAAGCGCGGAATACTGAGAAAAGTGTAGAAGAACAAGCATAAACAATCGATTATAACAACCAAGGTACACACGGTTTCTAGAGAACCGTGTGGTACACCAACACAGAAATCGAAAATACTGAAGAACCTCTCAAAAATGTCTAACCTAATAATGAAGTAGGTTCACCCTATTTATAGTTACATAGGGTGACCTAGTTACAGACTGGGCCAGGCCCACATACACAATATTACTAATCAAACAAGCCCAAAACATCTAATTAGCCCACATAGCTTATTCTAATAATATCTAACCCACTACAAGGCTAAGCCCAATAGCCTATAAATGTGTTTGATAAATATAAGCATAAACCTACATAATTATAGGGCCTTACAGGCTGTTTTGGGGTGTCCGTTTACAGTACTTACGAACTTGCAAAAATTACAATCTTTTTATGTGACGTGCCCCTGGGAGAGGTTATCCTTGTGTTAAATTTTTAGAGTCTAATTCTCTACCAAAAATTTATAAATATTCATTTACTAAGATGCAATCAGATTCGTCACTTCTGACTGCAGCTTACGGAAAAGTTCATTTAAAATTCCTCGTTTACCCGATTGACGAAATTCCAGTTGGAGATTTTTGGAATCACCTGAAGCTACCTACAGTAAAAATTTGAGATCATAACTCAATTCCTAAATTGAGTTATGACATTCGTAATGGGCTGCAAATTCTGCCAGAAAATGTAGCCTGAACCTTCGATACGGAAAAATTCATAAAACGTTCATTTTTCGTCGAAAAAATGCAATTCCAATTGGGTTTGAAAGGTTTTTCCTGTGAGTTCATCACAAACTCAATAAACATCAGTTTTTGACAAGATTTGACCCAGTTACAGCCGATTACATTCGGCTGTAACTTTCTGGACAGATTTAGTTTTCATCAAAGCTTTTCTAAATATCTCTCATTCTAACTTCAACTAGACATTTTATCAAACACTTGTCGTGCGTACTAACATCTAAGCATAATGTACAAGTAATTTAAGCATATTCTTCCCATATTCACCTCATGAATCATTTCATTCAAACAAGATCACAGTATTATCTACATCATGTTACTATCAAAACCTAGCATATAACATATGCATCAACATAATGAAAATCATCAACATACACATGTTCATCATAATCATTCTCATACTCATAAACATGGGTTTCATTCTAAATCACTAAGATAACTAAAATTTAGCCAAGATTCAACTTAAACATGATAACACTAGCAAGCTTTTATCCTAATTTAGATCAAAATCACGTTTTCATCAAAACCCACTTCATGGTTGTTCATCAAAACTGATAATTAAGACATACCTTGGCTAAATCTTGCTTAGATAATCACTATTTAGGCTCATGCAAGTTCGAATTCAGCCCGAATCCCATCCAATTCGTCGATTAGGGTTTGAGAGGGGTTTCCCCCTTTCTTCTTCTCCTCTGATCGAACACACACGCCCATGTGTGTGTTTGAGGGTTTTAATTTTTATTTTATATTTTATCTTTCCATTTATTCCATATCAACCCCTCATGTTTGTCACTTATTTATAATTTACCATATTTCATATTCTTATTGGTTTTAACCAAGCATTTAACTAGGTTTAATAACCTAGTTATTACATTTGCTTCTTTTAAACGTGATAACATATTAGCAACTAAGTAATTTGAGTTTTGGGGTGTTACACCTGGGTTATTCTCAAATGGATTATCAATTGTATAATACGAAGCAGAACCTTGTACAAGACGAAGTTAATGGGTGAATATGTGTAACACCCCAAAAAAGGGTTTGGTAATTAAACCCCGTTAATACTAAAAGACGGGTAAAAGTAACCCAGTAAATATTAGGATTTAAATAAATAATCCTAATATTAAATACAAGTAAATAAGTTTATAAGAGGCCCGAGTTAACGAGACTTAAAATAAACTAAATCATAAATTCTCCGAACCCACTAGGTTAACTAGGAACATTTAACCTAGTTAATTAGTGGGAATATTGTTAAAAATAATTAGGTTGTGACCTAGTTAATAATGAACCAAATAATTGATGGGGGACCAAAGTTGTTAAGTTTGAAACTAATAATAATTAAAACAATAAAAATTAAAACCAGTGTGTCTGGTTCGATCAAACACAGAGGGGCGACACCAGGATTCCTCCTCAAACCCTAAACTCAACAAATCTCACAAATTGAAGGCACAAATCGGTTCCAAAACAAAATCTGAGCATAGATTGGTTATCTCCTCTGAAAAGGGATCATAAGGTATGTAAATTTTGTAGAAAATTTCCATCTAAATTTCTGGATGAACTTAGAGAATTCGAAAATTGATGTTGCATGTATGTTATATGGATGAAATAGGAACATTGTAGTGTTTAGGAGTAAACCCTAGACATGTATATATTGAAATCATGCTTAACTCAAGTAAATTCAGATTTTTGTTGATGCTAAATTCATGTATGAGATGTTTTTAGGGTTTTGATTGCTAAAAAATAGTGTTATGGTGTCAAGAACATGCTTTAATTGAAAGCTGAATTCAAACAGTTCCTGATCAGAATTTACAGCCATTTTGTATTGGCTGTAACATGGACAAAACTTGACAAAAACATGTGTTTCTTGAGTCTAAAATGTAATTCCAGGAAATATCTTTAAAACCCCACTGGAATCTCATTTTTCGAGGAAAAATGAGCGTTTTATGAATTTTTCCGTATCGAAGGTTCAAGCTGCGTTTTCTGGCAGAATTTGCAGCCCATTACGAATGTCATAACTCAATTTAGGAATTTGGTTATGATCTCAAATTTTTACTGTAGATAGTTTTAAGTGATTAAAAGAATCTCCAATTGGAATTTCATCAATCGGATAAACGAGGAATTTTAAATGAATTTTTTCGTAAGCTGCATTCAGAAGTGACGAATCTGATTGCAGCTTAGTAAATGAATTTTTACGAATTTTTGGTGAAGAGTTAGATCTTGAAATTTTAACACAAGGCCTAACCCTCCGAGAGGTACGCCACATAAAAAAATCATATTTTTTGAAGACTTGTAAACAGGTTAAACAAGTAACAAAAAAAAACCATTTTTAGTGATATGAAATGCCTAAATGAAATCGCGGTCTACTTGGTTGTGTGTAAAACGTGATTATATTAAGTGTTCGGATGAATGCATAGAAATTTGTAAGGTGGAAGATCATATTAAATTATGGTTAATCTAACCACCTTGTGAACATTGTATAATAGTTTGGCGCTTAACAAGCTAGGTGGAAGCTTGTGGATGAAGCGGGTAAAACGGAGCGAGTATGGAAAGAAAAGCGTGGCATGGATGCAAGGTAAGTGAATCTTACACCCTTTTATTTTAGAATGCGTAATGATTATAAAGGTTATGAAAATGATAAGCTAATATTTGAAATGTAATGTTCCGACGTAAATTGAAATGGGTCGGAATAAGCGAAAGTGATGAAAACCATAATGAATGGTAAAAAGGGGTAATATTGGGCATATAGGCCAAATGGGTCGAATGGTGGTGACAACGCCATTTGACAATAGCGACTAATGTGGTTGTCAAGTCTTATATTGACAGGAGCGATTAGCAAATCGGATAATTGCGTCGCCACAGATTGTGTGATGATTAAAGCGAGGTATAAATCGGGTCTATTTGTTGACCCGGGCCATGTACCTTATATAGACTTATAGTTAAAAGTGCAATTTTTGGTTAAATAATTAGTTAAAGTCCTTTGTCGTAAAAGAAGGGACTAAAGTTGACCAAAACGCCCTTGAAGGGTAAATTGGGCAACGACCCTTAGAGGTCGTTTAGGAATATGTATTATAATTAGGTGAGCTTTTAATAAGTATAAAGGTTTTAAACATAGGCCTTTTTGGGTCAAATGCCTAGTAATGGGTCTTTTCCGTAAAAGAACCAACCGAAGCGTAGAATCCGAAAAAAAAATTGTTCAAATATACTAAGTCCACCACAAGAATAGTTGTGGTGGAATGTAAGTAGATAATACAAATGTGGAAAAAAAGGATGGGTGAAAAGAATGAGTGAAATATAAACTTAAAAGTTCAAATTCTCTAAACGGGTCGAATAATCATAAAAAGGGATTTATAAGCCTTAAGCTTATAAATCTGAATTTGATGTGGAAAAAGAAGATAAACGGGTCCGTAATTAAATTACGGACGTGTAGGAAAAAGAATCACGCAAAACGGGTAAGTAGAATGAAAGTTATGCCCTTTTAAAGATCGTTTTACGATTAAAACCATAGCTGGAAAAATGCAGGTTTCAGCAACAAAACTGCTGGAAAATCATCTCCCCTGCGGCACGCGACAGGGAGCAGTAATCCTGGCGCGACACGCGAGGGCGCTCCCGGCACGCGGAAGATCAAGCGGAGTCTGTCACGTGGCGCGACAGACTAAATTTCGAAATTTTATTTTGTTTTTGATTGTTCGATACTAGAACTTGATTATACTATTATTTAAGATATCAAAACTAACTTTTAAGTTGGTTTTGATCACAGGTGAATATCAGGAGTACCGGATGAAGATCAAGCGATGAGAAAGAACCGAACACATGAAGAAGAAGCTTCCGCACGTTGTTTCGTCGAAATTTTTAAACGACAAACTAAACTACATTATGTTGTTCTAAACTTTAAATTGTAAAAGTTTTAAATAAACCCGTATTTTGTAATGTATATGTGCTCATAATCACATGTTTATTTTCGTAAATTATACGTAAATCCTAAAATAATAGCAAGGGTGTTACAATATGAATTATTATTGTTATCCATTTATAAAATATGAACTTTGAAGGAATGCAATTGATTGGTCGCGTTTTTATCTAAAGCCGCAAATCCGCACCCCAACATAGGGGGTCGGAGCAATTGCCTAATGTATTCGAAACTTCACCATTTACGTATTGTCGGCCAACTTTTACCCTAAACTATCTTAAACACATTAGTAGGTGGAAACACTACCCTAAACCATATACTTCACCCGTTTACACTACTAGTTGTCTCCCTACACACTACTCTCTCTATCTCTCTCATACCCACACCCCACACTCCGTAACTACAAATCTACAACACCAACCACGCTACCCGATTTGGGGTATCCAAATAAGTACGGATGGTGCACCCGATTTGGGTACCTACCCAAACCCCCTACCCCAAGGTGCAACCATCGCTTAAGAATATAAATGTTCAACTAAAGTTCTTAAGGTTTTTGGGTTAATTGGGTTCATCCAATGAAGATGTTTCAACCCCTTAACCGACCCAATTAAATGCTATCGGGTTCGGGTTTGGGTAAGTCAGATCCTATTAAGTCTTGGTGATTGTAGAGAAAAAAGGTAAAAAAATAAAATAAAGAAAAAAGCTAAAAGCCTTGGGAAAAAAATGGTAAAATTAAAAAAAAAAAAACAAAAAAAAGTAGGAAAAAAATTAAGGAAAAATTACAAGTTTTGTCCTTTATCTTAATACCACTTATCAGACGACGTCCTTTTTAACGAATTTTGACAAGTTTTGCCCTTTACAAGGAATTTTGTTGCACATTTTGTCCTTTAGGCTTAACCTTGTTAGATTTTCTTGTTAAATCTTGTTACCTAAGGGTATTTTAGTCTTTTTACCCATTTATTTCAAAAGTGAACCCTAAAATATTTTGTTTTATTCTTTTAAATAATATTAAATAAATGGGTAAAAAGACTAAAATACCTTTGGGTGACAAGATTTAACAAGAGAAATCTAACTGAGTTAAGCCTAATGGACAAAACATGCAACAAAATTCCTTAAAAAGGGCAAAACTTGTCAAAATTCATTTAAAAGGACACCGCCTGATAAGTGGTATTAAGATAAAGGACAAAACTTGTAATTTTTCCAAAAATAAAATTGGTATATATGAATTATTAAGTTTCTTTCTTTGATATATTTTTAAAAAAGATATATAAAAATGGATCAATTTTATATTTCTAGCTTTAAGATATAACATATCATGGAGATGTTTATTAAGGAAACAAAAAAATGGGGAATCGAGTTTTACATTTATAAAAATTCATAAAAACTTATTTTTACATATTTTTTTGGATTTTTTTTTGTATATAAACACATATAAAAGTCGTTCAAATAAAAAATTGACTTTTTTAACTATTCCTAATAGTTTTCTTAAACTTTATTAAAATGACTTCTACATATGTTTATATGCAAAAGCTTCGAAAAAAATTAGGTACAAATATTTTTTTATATGTGAAAATGATTTTTATGATTTTTTTAAACATGTTTTACCCATAGTTCTCCACTTCCCCATTTTTTGTGGTTACCCAATGTGTTGGTGCACTAATGTCTAATGAATGCGTCTTTTTTAGAGTCTGTTTGTTTATATAGAATTGTTGGTAGCGTAACATGTTAAATTGTAAAAGTTTGATTTTGTAATAGACCCATGCGTGCGCATGAGTCAGACGTGCGTATGAGTATCTAAGCGTATGAGTCATACGCATGGAGGACGAAGTCTATATATAGTGACCTCTATACGCATGAGGTCATAACTTTGGATTTGGAGCTTTTTGATACGAATTGTAAACACAACGGTATGCTGCCAAAATTTAAATAGAAAAGATATATTATGAAACAAGTGTATTGCTAGATTCCGCACTTATGTCGAACACGTAGATTTCTGCCCGTGTTCATTTTTCAAGTTTTATCAAGATATACTCATCACCTACTCATCCTACAAGTGGTATTAGAGCAGGAGAATGGATATCTACTTGTAATACACTTAGATTTTGAAGACTTTGGGTGAAAAGGATTCAAAAAGCATCATTTTCAAGTTTCTACTAGTTTCCATGGTTAAGAAGTTCTAAATTTCTTCTCACATCTTTATTTTTCATTTTGGAACAATATGTCACAGCCCCCGTCCCCTAACAACCCGGGAACGGACGGCCGTGGCCAGTTTCAGTGGTATCGGTGTTTATCATTTTGGCAGCGGAAATTACATCAGGACCGTAGTTAGGAAATATTTTATCAGAGTAAAATACCAAACTTTCATAATATTAAACAAGTGGGAAAATCCCAAGTTTTAAGTACACACATTTTTATAGGGATAAACCCTATTTTATTTAATAAAAACATCTCTTTATTTTAGGTAACTTTATAGCCACTTTTCCAAGCTTCAGTGCTGTCCAGTTGGCTTCTATTTTGGCTTTCATATTTTGTTATCTGAAACGCGTTTAAAAACATTTTGTCAGTGGGAAAATACTGGTGAGTGAATCTCAGTTTAATCAAGGTAAGTAAAACCATTGTACAGTATTGAGGGCGGTCGCGCAATTACATTTGTTTCCATCTACTTTAATTACCACTCACGGTACTGTCAACCCGACTTGTGGTCATGTTACTACTCACAATGTAGTAACAAATTTTGTATACAAAACCCCAACATACCGACGATAATTGTAGAATACAAATACTTAATCACTGTTTAATATAATGTTAATCATATGAGGTTTTGTAAAAACAGTTTGCAAAAAGGAGATTACTCACATTGCTGTGTTAGGGTTTTCCTTAAGGATTTCCTGGTGATTATCTATTAAATACACAGATGCACACGCGTTAGTATAATAACCCAATATTTACATTAGTAATACCCTCCCTGAGACGACATTCCAACGACTACGTCGGGCAGAACCTCGACAGCCGTTACGGAACCCTGGATCAATCGGGCAGCGTATCTAATACGTAACCGGGGTTATGATACTTACAACGAGGCATAACTTCGTTATTTATCGGGGTATTTTTGCCAGAATATAATGTATACTACGTAGAAATTTGAGAGAGAGATCGAGAGATGAAAGAGTTGAAACTGAGGCTGAGGGCCTCAATTTATAGTGACTCCTCGACTTCCCTCGTGGCCTGCGAAGGCTGTAGCCGAGGGCTACACGGCCCCCGACATAGGGTGGGTCCTAGCTGATCCGGGTCATCACTCTAGTTTCGACACTTGTACGCCACGTGGTAGCTCAGGGCTGCGCCACGTTGATGAGTGCTCGCGCCCCGCGTTGACCATTTATTTTAGTTTTTAATTAATTTTAATAAAAATAAAGGCATTCGGCGTCCGTTTTTGTATATGGGGTGTATTTTAGGACGTATAGGGACACTTTAATTATTTTTAGGGTGTCGAAAATATTTTGAGGGTTGTTATATCCTCCCCACCTTGTTTTAGAGCTCGTCCTCGAGATCTACTGGAACAAGTGTGGATATTTCCTTTGCATTTCTGATTCAAGCTACCAAGTATATTCTGGTCCTCTCTTGGAGTCCCAATTCACTTTGACCAGAACTAATCTCTTGTGTTTGAGATTCTTAACCTTTCTGTCTTCAATCTGTAGAGGTCTTTCAACAAATTTTAATTGCTCATTTACCTCTATATCCTTAAGAGGTACCATCAGTGATTCATCAGCTAAGGATTTTGTAGGATCGTTTGCACGACCAAAATGAGTCGTTCAGAAGAGTTCTAATCAATACGAGAGGCGAAAACAAACGTATCGACTTTGAATCAGCTTGATAAACACTCTAATTGTCTTGTTTATTGATATAACAATGTTTTACAGCCTGGAGACACTTCGGCAGCACCTCGGTACCGGAATCAGAAAGTTCTAAATGAAATGCTCAAGGCACGTATTTATAGGCAATCCATTCCGCACGAGATGGCTCACACGAAATGGACATCTCCATTTCGTGCGAAATGGACATCTCCATTTCGTGCGAAATAGCCTTTCCATTTCGTGCGAAATGGTCACACTCATATATTTCTCGAATTTCTTGCCCTGGTCTATCTAATCAAATATAAGACTCGATACAAGACGAAGTCAATAGACATATGCACCAACAGATTTCTTGAGATTAGATACATGAAATACATCATGTATTCCTGTCATTTCCTCTGGCAGTTGTAGCTGATAGGCTACAGGTCCTATTTTTCTAATAATCTCAAAGGGTCCAATATACCTTGGGCTTAACTTTCCCCTTTTGATGAATCTTACCACTCCTTTCTAAGGAGAGACTTTTAATAACACTTTGTCTCCTACGTGAAATTCCAATGGCTTCCTCTGTTATCAGCATAACTCTTTTGTCGATCACGTGCTGCTTTCAGTCGTTCATTGACTTGAATAATTTTGTCCGTTGTTTCTTGTACTATCTCAGGTCCAGATAATTATTTTTCTCCAATTTCTTCCCAACAGACTGGCGTTCGGCACTTTCGTCCATAAAGTGCTTCGAATGGTGCAGCATGGATACTGGTATGATAGCTGTTATTATAAGAAAATTCTATCAGTGGTAAGTGATTGTCCCAATTACCTCCGAAATCAATTACACAAGCTCTAAGCATATCTTCCATTGTCTGAATTGTCCTTTCGCTTTGTCCGTCTGTTTGAGGATGATAAGCGATGCTTATATTCAACTTGGTTCCCATTGCTTTTTGGAAACTTGCCCAAAAATGAGAGGTAAAACGGCTATCTCAATAAAAAATAATTGATAAAGGAATTCCATGTAATGAAACTATTTCATTTACATATAATTTAGCTAGTTGTTCCATACTGAAAGTTTCCTTCATTGGTAGGAAATGAGCTGACTTAGTTAGCCTATCTACAATCACCCAGATTCTATCATTACCTTTCCTTGTTTTGGGTAATTTAGTAACAAAATCCATTGTTATCAATTCCCATTTCCAAACTGGCATCTCTAACTGCTACAATAATCCTGAGGGTTTCTGATGTTCAGCTTTGATTTGTGAACAGGTTAAACATTTTGAAACATAAGCTGCTATATCCTTTTTCATTCCTATCCACCAAATTTTTTTCTTAAGTCCTGATACATCTTATCACTTCCAGGATGCATCGTATATTTAGACTTATGGGCTTCTTCTAATATACGGTGGCGTAGGTCTCTTAATTTAGGTATCCACATTCTTTTCTTATGGAATCTCCAAATTCCATCTGTTCCTTGTTCTAATTCCTTAATCATTCCTTTCAATTTTTCAGTATCATCCTTGATTACTGATTCTTGTGCTTTTCTAATATGTTCATTTAAATCTACCTGTAGATTTAATTTAAGAGAATGCACTCTTTTTGGCTTTTCATGATACTTTCGACTTAAAGCATCAGCTACTACATTTGCCTTTCCTGCATGATACTGGATATTACAATCATAATCACTAAGAATTTCCATCTAGCGCCTTTGTCTCATAT
>JARYGA010034283.1:0-46083 GCA_030545235.1 Helianthus tuberosus | reverse complement strand
GGGTGACAAAAGCTATGGTGTCCCATTTTTCTGGCAGTGGCCTGAGGAACCTGCTATTTTGAGTTGAGTTTGTAAAAGTGGTGTTAACAAGCCTCAGTTCACTGATGAGACAACTGAAACGCTCAAATTGTTGCGTTAGTGATTCGCCTTTAACGTAGCAAAATGTTTCATACTGTTGGTTCAGGATTTCCCTATTGTTTTCTATGACTTCTTCAGTTCCCCCAAACTGTTCCTTAAGTGCGTCCCATAACTCTTTGGCACTGTTACAATGTAACAGTCCAGCATATATCTCATTGGGCAGCGCTGATGCTACGATGCTAAATGCTTTAGCATCTAGTTCGATCTTTTGAAAATCGGTTTCGGTATAATTTTCAACTGGTTTTGGAATGAACTTTTTAGCATCTTCAGCACTTGGTACTGAAGGAACATGGGGACCATAAATGACAGACTTCCAACAACCTGTGCTTTGTTGAGCGAGGATGTGACCCATCCTCCTCTGCCAGATGTTGTACTCATTTCTTTTTAGCATAGGTGGTTTAAAAAGCGAGCCGATGTTGTTTTTATCATCCTGAGATTGTGACGTCATTCTTGTTGTTTTACAGACACTGAGAAATCAACTTTAATGGTGATTAATCCTTGCTCTGTTTTTCAACGGACGAACAAACGATCAGTATCAACTGTTATGAGCTGAACTATTTACGTCAAAATGATTGTTAAATCAAATTTGACTGTCCAGGCTCTGATACCAATTGTTGGATCTGAGTTTCTTTTTTATTGTATTTTCGTTTGAAATTAAGATGGAAATGAGATAGTTGTGCAGCGGAATTAAGATGAAAACAAACTTTGCATACAATCAAACGAGAGTAATACTTTAATCAAACATCTTTACACAATGAATCGAAAGATTGAATTTGTTTCAACAACGATTACAATGATTGATGAATGAATGCAAACTCCCCCTCAGCCAGAGCTCAGTAGTTTGTTCGTGCAAAGAAGACAATGTTGTAAAAGAGCTAATAGAACAGTACAAAGTACTGAACTATTTATAGGCACTCACAAACCACTGAGCATCTTAGCTGACGTCACCATGAAAGTGACATCTAACCTCCTAACAAACTCTAACCCCTGATCAATACAAACACTGATGTACTAACTACTGCTATTACAATTCATTACATAAAAGACACTTAAACAGCTGCTGCATCCTTCCACTGCTGTGAACCCAGCAGTGCTTGTCCGGATCAGCAGTACTTGACTCAAGGCAGTAGATAGACTCAGCAGAGCTTTGTTCTTTCATCAGTCTTTGACATTGGGCAGTAGATGCAAGGCAGCAGTTATAGGTCAGCACTTAGTAAGATCAGCAGATAGGAGGTCAGCAGATATGAAACCACTTTCAAGGGGAGAGATTTTCATGAACCAACTGTAATCGTCTGCTTATTCTGGATCCACTGCTCTGATCCAGTTTTGGCTTTAATTATCTGTTCCTCTGATAGGGTTCAATCCCAACAGATACGTCCTATACCGTATCTCAAACAGTCAAATAATTATTATAGACAAGCATCAAGACAAATATTCTATTCCGACAACTCAGATTTAAATAAGTAGAAATTGTTTATCTGCTTCTAGAGACCCCTAATTCGTTATCTACAGACAACTATTTGTTGGGCTCTAAAGCTTTATTCTAGCTTCCATTTCCTACCACACATGCATCCTAAGCACCTGTCACATACGTTAAAATAAAAGTCATTACATATAATGTAAAGGTGAGCATACAAGTTTGATAATAGCATATAGAGTTCGAATTCGTTTACGCATAACCAGCACGTACACATAGTGAAATGAAGCATGTTAGTTATCGACATAGACCCATCGATACCAATGACAGCGGGTTGACTGCCTGAGGCAGTTTGCAATACATGATTACCACCGTAATCCATGCAAGTAAAAGATCCTTAACAACCCCCGGGTAAACGGGTGCTGAGTCCAAACTATAGTACTATCGTTGCTAAGGCAGGTAAACATCATTCCATATATAAACATAACAACAAGCATTCATGAGCCACGTATAACATGCATTAACGGTTAGCGTTCAAATAGTTTGAGTAGTGTGATAATTGTAGTTTGAATATTCGTAACGTATGTAACACCCAAAAGTGCTTAAAGCAAAAAGGGATCGAGTATACTCACAATGTTTTATGGATTGAAGGGAGCGCTTAGCGAATACGGTTAGCCTGAATAGATTCGATAGCATAACGATAAGAGAAACGTAAGACAGGAAACAAGTATTGAGGAGTCGGACAGCTGGTCGATCGGACGGCAGTTCGATCGGACGGCTGGCCGTTCGGCTGATAGTCCGTACGGTCTGCTGTTCGATCGGTCGGTAGGCCGATCGGATGGCTGTACGAGTGGATTGTTCCTTCCTTTGAGAAGGATGTGTTTGTGTATGATGGCTTGTCCTTTGGAGTTTTCGTTGTAGCATTTTGAAAACATTGAAGTACCTTTGTCTTTCAGGTCGGTCGATCGGACGGCTGTTCGATCGGCCGGCAGCCCGATCGGTTAGGCATTCAACAAAAATTCAAGGTGAAATCTTTGGATCGGACAGGTGTTCGTTCGGACAGGTGTTCGATCAGACAAGTGTTCGATCGGTTGGCAAGTCAACAAGTCAAAGACTTAAATGAATTGCAAGATGAATCGGATGGTTGGTCGATCGAATAGCACAACTGCTGTTCGATCGGACAGCAGGGTGTCACCTGATCGAACGGCTGTTCGATCGGGTGGCACTTCTAGTGCATTAAACATGTTGAAAATTGATTAAGTGTTGAAGCATAGTATCTCATGATCCGAAGAGTAATTCGACCGGACAGTAGTTCGATCGGACAGCAGTTCGTTCAATACCATTCTTCAAGTCAAGTTGTTTGTGTGGGACCATGTGCTAGCCGATCGGCTGGCCAGTCGATCGGCTGGTTTATCCGATCGGCTGGCGGTCCGTTCGGACAGCAGTCCGATCGGTCAGCATCCTGACCTGATCAGCCTTGCGTCTAACACCTTGGTCGTTCTGTTTGTTTGTCGTTTTATCGAGGTACTTTGACAGCGAGTAAAACCATAGATGCCTCGTTCTTACTTGGTCTCCCGGGTCGGACAGGAATCACCCGAATCCGGTCGGTGGTCGGTTCGGAACGAAGTTTACCATTTAACCCAAAGTCGGTTAACCTCGTGGATAGAATCCAGATCTGGAGCCGTATAGCCACCGAAGTGGTCAGTAAACCGGCTCGGGTTCTGTTTCTACTGGTTCAAGTGAAAAGAGTTGAATAAAGTTGGGAAAATCCATCCTTCAATCCTTTTCACCACGTATAAGTTTAGATCTACATGAGATCCTTGTTTGTTTATGTGGAAATCGGCTAGATCCAAGTCATTCTTGGTGGATTGAGGCCCAAACTTGAAGTTCTTCAAGAACTCATGATGACATCATCCTAGAACACTTGATTCTTGATGATTTCACGGTGAAATGTTTAAATTTGAAAGATAGAAAGGTGTAGGAGTGTGTATAGATCAAGAAAGTACAAGTTGTAGGACGAAAACTTACCGGAATCGAGAGAAATCTGAGAAAAAGCGAGTTGCGCGTGCTGGTCGGACAAAGGTTTCCAAAAGTGGTAAAGAGTGATAATGACAGGGGTATTTATAGGAAGACAAAAGAGGAAAGGGCTAGCCGATCGGCTGGCACCTCGATCGGACAGCCTGTCCGATCGGACAGCAGTCCGTTCGGCTGGCTGTTCGATCGGCTGGGAAGCCTGGTCGATCGGTTGCCCCTTTCGAGTGTTTTGCGCGACGTTTTCTGATATTTCGATTTCGGTTTAGAGCGGTTCGACATGATAGGGTTTCCTAGTCAAATTACTTTCAGTCTCAACTACTTCGATTGTGATCCGGGTTCAAGTTCGGTAGCATTCGAGTTAGATTTCGAGTTCGATTGAGTTCGTTTGATTACCACAACATAACATAAATAAACATGCACAGGTAACACGTAAGACACACACACGTATAAACAATAAGTAAAATTACGTAGTTCGAGTTACGATTCGGTGTCGATTTGATTAGCATAGCTTGATTAACTTTATCGCATTGTTACTTCCTATAATTCACAGTCGTAGGTCGATTGAAATACGATTAATACTCATCGTTTATTGTGATGAACGACACTTACTCCACATAATACAAATAAAATAAAATAAAGACATTTCAACCAGTCAAGTCGCGCGAATCGGTCGTTGACTTTGACCTTGACTTTGACTTTCACTCACGAAAACACGGGGTGTTACAGCCTCCTCTTGTTTAGGGAATTTCGTCCCGAAATTAAGCTGGGGGGCCGTAACAAAGCGTGAATCACGTGGAGGACTCTTTGTTTGGACCGAGTTGAAAACCGGGACCTACAAGTGGTATATGAGCAGGTTCTCGGTTGCGAAGGTCAAACGCACAGGTTCGTACTATAATCGGTGGTTCTATAGATTAATATGAAATCGTACAAAACGTTAGAGTCACAATACTACTTTCTCTCTCTAACGTCACCCTTCAAACAACTGCGGGTACTTAGCCTTCGTATCTCTTTCGAGTTTCCAAGTGAACTCCGCGCCTCGTTTGCCTTCCCATCGGACCTTCACAATAGGAATGCGTGAGCGTCTGAGCTGCTTGGTTTGGCGATCCATGATTTCGACAGGCTTTTCCACGAAGTGTAATGTTTCGTTCACTTGTAGATTGTCTAGAGAGACATGTAGATCGTGGTCGGCGATGCACTTCCGGAGGTTTGACACGTGGAAAGTCGGGTGGACGTTGCTAAGTTCCTCCGGTAATTCGAGTCTGTAGGCGACTTTTCCGATCCTTTCCAGAATCTTAAAAGGCCCAACATATCGAGGCGCGAGTTTCCCTTTCTTGCCGAATCGGACTACACCCTTCCAAGGTGATACCTTTAGGAGTACCTAGTCACCAACGCCAAATTCACGGGGCTTGCGCTTTTTATCGGCGTAAACCTTCTGTCGATCTCGAGCTTTCCCCAGGTTGTTTCTGATTTGGAAAATTTTATCTGTCGTTTCTTGCAATAGCTCAGGACCGGTTAGTTGCGAATGACCGATCTAGTGCCACACAATAGGCGACCGACGTCTTCTTCCGTACAATGCCTCGAAAGGTGCCATCTCGATGCTAGAATGATAGCTGTTGTTATACGAGAATTCGACCAACGGCAGGTGTTTATCCCAATTACCCCCAAAGTCTAGAACACACGCACGGAGCATGTCTTCAAGAGTACGGATCGTTCTTTCAGTCTGGCCGTTGGTTTGAGGGTGGAAAGCAGTACTTAGATTAAGCGTTGTACCGAGTGCCGTCTGAAATGTTTCCCACAATCGCGAAGTAAACCGAGCATCACGGTCAGAGATGATGTCACGAGGCGTCCCATGATTACAAATGATCTTGTCGGTGTAGATTCGGGCTAATCGTTCCACCTTGTAGTCTTCTCGTATAGGCAGAAAGTGAGCTGATTTAGTCAATCGGTCGACCACAACCCATATGCTGTCGTGACCTGATGACGTGGGCGGAAGTTTGGTTACGAAATCCATAGCTATGCTCTCCCACTTCCACATGGGAATTGGTGGTTGTTCGAGCAAGCCAGAGGGTCTTTGATGTTCAGCCTTGATTCTAGCACAAGTTAGGCATCTTCCGACGTAGAGAGCGATATCCCTTTTCATGCCCGGCCACCAGTACTTGTAACGAAGATCCTGGTACATTTTGTCAGCACCGGGGTGAACTGAGTAGCGGGACTTATGGGCTTCATCCATGATAATCTGTCGCAAATTGGTTCGCTTGGGAATCCAAATTCGGTCTAAAAAGTGGAATATCCCATTTGATTTGCTCACAAGCTGGGCTCCATCGTGGTAGATTCTTTCTTTCTTCAAGGTGCGTTCGTTGAAACATGCGTGTTGAGCGTCGCGGATGAGAGTTTCGAGATTGTGCTGGGCTTGAACATTACGAGTGCTAAGCAGGTAGCTACGTCTGCTAAGTGCGTCGGCAACAACATTTGCTTTGCCTGGGTGATAACGAATCTCACAGTCGTAATCGTTGAGAAGTTCTACCCATCGGCGTTGACGCATATTAAGTTCCTTCTGATTAAAGATATGTTGTAGGCTCCTATGATCGGTGAAGATCGTACACTTTGTACCATACAGGTAGTGTCGCCAAATCTTTAATGCAAAAACAACCGTGCCTAGCTCGAGATCATGAGTTGTATAGTTCTTCTCGTGGATTTTGAGCTGACGAGATACGTAAGCTATGACCTTGTCCCGTTGCATGAGGACACAACCGAGACCAAGGTTGGAAGCATCACAGTAGACAATGAAATCATTGTTTCCGTCGGGCAATGTGAGAACAGGAGCATTGCAAAGCATGTGTTTGAGGGTTCGAAAGGCAGACTCTTGTTTAGTTCCCCAAACAAAAGGTTGGTCCTTATGTGTAAGAGAGGTAAGTGGTACAACAATCTTCGAGAATCCTTCGATAAATCGGCGATAATAGCCCGCTAGTCCGAGAAAGGAGCGGACTTCGGACGGATTCTTGGGTGTAACCCAACTCTTGACTGCTTCAATCTTCGTAGGATCCACGTGGATACCCTGACTATTTACAATGTAACCCAGAAACTGAACCTCCCCCAACCAAAATTCACACTTGGAGAATTTGGCGTAGAGTTGGTTCCCCTGGAGTAACTCGAGAACCAGACGTAGATGTTGCACGTGTTCGGATCTCGATTTGGAATAGATCAAGACATCGTCGATGAATACGATGACGAAACGGTCGAGATATGGTTTACACACGCGATTCATCAGATCCATGAAAACCGCTGGTGCGTTGGTTAGACCAAAAGGCATAACAACGAATTCGTAATGGCCGTAACGAGTTCGAAATGCGGTTTTGGGTATATCCTCCTCTTGAATGCGTAGCTGATGGTAACCTGAACGTAGATCGATCTTCGAGAAACACGTAGCGCCTTGTAGTTAATCAAACAAATCGTCGATACGAGGCAGAGGGTAGCGGTTCTTGATGGTTAGCTTATTCAATTCCCGGTAGTCGATGCACATCCGAAACGACCCATCCTTCTTTTTGACGAAAAGGACTGGCGCGCCCCAAGGAGAGGTGCTCAGGCGAATGAAGCCTTTTTCAAGTAGTTCCTGGAGTTGGGTTGAGAGTTCGCGCATTTCTGACGATGCGAGTCGGTAAGGAGCTTTGGGAATAGGATTTGCTCCAGGAATGAGGTCAATACGAAAGTCGATATCACGACTTGGAGGTAATCCGGGAAGATCCTCTGGAAAAACATTAGGAAATTCTCGAACCACAGGAACGTCTTTCACTTCCTTCTTCTCTTTCTTTTCCTTCTCCGCTACTACGATGTTAGCCAAGAAAGCCCTGTATTCCTTGCGGAGATACTTGCTGGCTTGGATACATGACATAAGTCTGGGCCCCTTTGAGGTAGTATCGCCATATACACGCAATAAGTCGCCATTCGCGAGCGAAAAACGAATTATCTTGTCGAAACATACAACTTCAGCATGGTTTTCTCTGAGAAAGTCCATGCCTATTATGACATCAAAACTTCCGAGCTGCATGGGAATGAGGTCGATGGAAAAGATGTGATTGTTGAGCTCAAGAGTACAATCACGGATAACAGAATTAACAGCGACGGTTCTTCCGGTAGCGACTAAGGAGTTTCTCAAATTCGAGCGACACAAAGCAATTATCGGCTCCAGTATCAAACAAACATGAAGCATAAATACCATTCACAAGGAACGTACCATTGACCACGTTGTTGTCGGCCTGGGCTTGACGCACGTTGAGGTTGAAAGTTCTGGCGCGTGCGGCCTGTTGTTGCTGCTGTTGTTGTTGTTGCTGCTGTGGCTGCTGTTGTTGAGGCTCTTGTTTCACAACCCTGTTTGGGCACACGTTGGCGAAATGGTTCGGGTCGCCACACGCGAAGTAGGCTCTGGCTTTGACTGCGGGTGCTGGAGGAGCTTGTTGACCCTGTGGGGCAGTGATTAGAGCTTGATTAGCTGGAGCTTGACGAATACGACAATTGGCAGTAAAGTGGCCGTATACATTGCAGTGAGCACAGAAGCAGCATTGAATAGTAGTCGGGTGGTGGTAGGTGCAAGTAGGGCATAGCGGATGTGGCCCAGTGTATGCACGCTTTGCAGGCGGTGCATTGGCCACAGGCGCCGCTACTTGACGCTGTTGGGTAGGTACGGTTTGAATCGGTGCAGCAGTAATCGCACAATTCTTGTTGGTGGAGCTGTTCTTTCTCTTGTTCTTCCTCTTGTTGCTCGATGAGGTGGGTTCAGCAGTTGGTGCGGTAGCAGTGGCTTGGTGCAGGTGCTTGGAAGTCTTATCCCATACCCCAGCCTTAACCCGTTTGTCGTTGATCTCAGTGGCCAACAGATAAGTTTCCTCAATCGTTGTAGTCTTAGCCGCTTGCACGAAATCAGCAACGCAGTCGGGCAAAGCTCGGATATACTTCTTGATGGTCATGTCGGGAGTCTTAACTTGATCGGGACAGATAATGCTGAGTTGTTTGAAACGAGCAGTGAGACCAGCATTGTCTCCATCCTTCTGCTGTATGTGCCAAAATTCATCTTCCAGCTTTTGACGCTCGTGAGGAGGGCATAATTCCTCTAGCATAACTTCCTTGAGCTCGTCCCACGACAGTCCGTAGGCTGCATCATTCCCTCGCTTGTTCCTCTCGGCCGTCCACCAATCTAGAGCACGGGACTGGAAAACGCCGGTAGCGTTCAGAGTTCGAAGGTCATCAGGGCAACCACTTTGTCGCAGAGTAACCTCAATGGAATCAAACCAGTGAAATAGTGCAGTAGGACCTCCTTCGTCAGTGAATTCCTTTGGCCCACACGACTTGAATTGCTTGAAACTGAAGGGCCTTGCGGTAGTCTTAGGAGCTTCGGTTCTCGATTCCTCAGATGATTTGCTGGCATTCTCATAGACGTCACTCACGACCTTTGCCACACTTTTAGCGATAATGGAAGCAAGGCGTTTGTCCCTCTTTTCTTGGCGAGAGAGTGCATGACGGGATCCAGACGACATGGTCTGCAACAGACATTGTCACAGGACTCATCACATTGTATTCGAATCTCACCTCACACGTATACTACTTACTAAAGCTCAGGAACACGTGTACTTACGTAAATACTTATCACGAAATCACATAATCACATAACACATAGAGCACATAATCATTTAGTACCTAAGCACGTAAGCACAGAAGCAAGGAACACATACACATCTTAACTAATAGAGGTAATCAGAATACAGAAACCTATCATTCCAAGTCTGCGATCGTTCGAAAAGAGCATAATGTAAGCTAGGGAGAGAAACTAGAGAGAAGGCGAAAGGTGGTTCACGTTCCTTTGTACCTTCTATGCCTATATCGAATCACAGATTATATTACGTCTCGTGTGTTTCGGTCTCGTTCATGTACGGATTCCGCACGTCACACGTTCGGTTCGCAATCGTTTCGGAGTCAAAACCGGGACATAACAAGAATCACGGTAAATTGTACGTTCTAGTGTGTTACGCATGTTCACGGCTTTCGCACGTTGAACGTGTCGTTACGCAATCGTTGGGAGTCGAAATAAGCACATAAATGGGAAAATGACACATAAAACACGTATAAAATCGGCATCTAACTTTGAAATGCTAAAAGTCGGGAGGTAGATCGTCTGTGGCTAGTAGACTTCGACTATCCAAGGTGGTTCAATTATTCACAGGGGATCTGTTATGCACTTTCAACTTTCAGGATCGTGCCTTGGCCTCGATTCTTGGGCGTTTGGCGTGAATCCCGTTAGCTTTTATTGTGACTACAGATCGTCTGTTGAGACCTTCGTGAGAGTTTTGTAAAATGCGTGGAACAAGTTGTCAAGGTTAGGGTTTCACCCCTGGCTCGACAACTTCGTCCCTGTTTTGATAAAATAGATGAGATTATTCATCAAAATATGGAATTCACTCCTAGTTTGGCATAATTCTCCTCGTTTTAGTCAAAATACAGGTTGATTAGGCATCTTTAGTCGGGAGTTTGCGGTTTTCACACCTATTCCCAACCTTATTGCCCATCAAAAATTCGAGTGCAGTGAGAGTGTAGAATAAGCGAAAATTGCGAGAAGTAAGCTCGTACATAACCCATTCTGGCTACGCACAAGTCGGTCTACTGGTTCTTAACTATAGTCTAGGTATCTAAGATGTGTATAAGCAAGTTCTAACATCAAACAAATGAAAAGAAAATAAAATTTCCGAAACTGTGTCTCTAGCGCCACGCGAAAGACTTCACCATGTCGTGCCCGGATCAGCATACCCCATCGCGTGCCGTGGGGGAAGCTATTTTCCAGCAGGTTTGTTTCTGCACCTGCAATTTTGCCCAGCACCAGTTTTTCCAAAACAAATCAAACTTTAAATGTGCATAACTTTTGCTCTACTTATCCGATTCGCGTGATTCTTTTTCCTTCGCGACCGTAATTTAATTCTCCATCTCATGGAGTAAAAACCCGACATCTAAATTCAAAAAAATTTAGAATTTCAAGCTCTCGGTTTGAAATTCAATTTTGACACTTTTTGACCCGTTTGCGTTTTGATCAAACAAACTTGTTGGTTATCTTTCAAATGTCATGAAAATCACATTATATCAGTTTACTAATATTCAAGGTTCAAATTACGGGTTCTTATCCAAATCTTAACCTGTTTTGCATATCTACTTATTTTAACCCGTTAAGCGTATTTAACATTTTCAAGCTTAAATCACGCTTCTTTTAAGTTTACATCCTATCTCCATTTTTCATACGTTTCCCAAGGACTCAATTTCATAAAACGCTTATTTCTAAACAACTCTTAAAGGTTGTTTGCCCTATTTACCCCTCAAGGTCTTTTTGGTCAATTTTAGTCCTTTATTTTTGCGACGAAGGACTTTCGCTAATATTTGACCAAAATATCGCTTTTAGCTATAATTCTAAATATGCGTACCTGGCTCGGGTCATAGGATTGACCCGTTTAAATACCTTTCGCTATTAATTTCTAGTTAATAGCAACGCGAACCATGTGTTAATTCATGTGATCAAGAAACTCAACAAGCCCTCATCAAATATTATTGACAAATGGTGTTAATCAACACTATTTGACCCGTTTAGTCGAAATGACCAATTATCATTACGAGATGGTATTTAATTACCACTTCACCCCTTTAACCTATCTCGGTTTACTTTTTGAATTCATCTTACTTGAAAATTGTTTCTCGTTTTGTTTGACCCGTTATGACTCATGCCAAATGGTGTCCTTTCAAATCCCTTTATCTAATAGTTAATCCGTGTCTGGATTACTATTTGACCGTTTTTACCCTTTTAACCATAATTTTTGGTTTCTTACCTTTCTCACTTTTTCCGACTCGCATTATATCATGCCGGAACATCATGCTTCATTTACTTAATATAATTCAGATTCAATACTCGCAATCAAGTATTTTGTAATAAAAATAAAAAGGCGTAAGCTTCACTTACCTCGCATCCAAACTATGCTTCTCTTTTTTTCTTCTTAGTACGTTTGACCCGCTTCCTTCCCCAAGCTTCCACCTAGCTTGTTACGCGTCAAACTATCATCATCATTTTAAGGTGGTTAGTTAAATCATAATTTAATACGATTATTCCACCTTACGCATTTTCTATTAAAATTTTCATTCGATCTTATTAATGATCAGTTTGATTTTCAAAAGTCAACTGTCCCTTTTTAATATATATGAAATGCACAATTAAGTTCAACGAACTCACTTAGGCATTTCTTCGACTATTCGGTAGTCACTATTTTTTTAGGCCACTAATTCACCCAAGGTTCTAGCCGAGTTTATTATGTCTTCAACACTTTATCTTGTTCATGTGATTATCAGGACTAATTTGTTCATTCATTTCACAAGGACTAAGGATTCCTCATATACGAGTGAAACACGTTTCGTCATATCACTAGCATTCATCCGAACACCTAATACAATCAAGTTCTACCTCTCAGTTTAGTAGTTAACGTGATTTCAAACATCCATATTCATGAAATAAATCACTAATTTCACTACAACATTCAAAACCCTTTTTGAATCATGTATAATTAAATACTCAAATTTGCAATTTGTTTAAGTATTTCGCTTCAACTATCAATTATGATGATTTCTAGCACAAACATATCATCATCCTCATTATTTAGCTAAAACTCACTTAGCACATACAAGGGAATTCATCAAACCCCTAGTTTTTAACACTAATTCTTCAAGTTTTCAACTAGGGTTTGTTTCTAAACATGAATTTCATCACAACAACACTCATATATTCATTATTCATTCCAGAATTTCGATTATGATTGTTCATCCTATTTTCAAAGTATCACCAAATAACAAAATTCAACATACCTTGTGATCCCCACGACTAGGTCATCACGAATTTGTGTTCATGCATCTGATTTGGGCTGGATTTGACCTTAAATTTGTTGATTTTGGGTAAGGCTTGCAAATCGTGTCTTAAAAGGTTTAAAAGGTTTCTGACGGCGCGCACAACATAAGTTTCAAACATGATTACGACCCGTTTAACAACTTTCTACCTCATGTTTATAAAACAGTTTTATGTTTTATGTACAAAGATGAATAAATGACAGATCCTAACATTGTAATTTTAATTATTTTAAAAATTAAAAAAGTCAAAGGGTGTATTTTTCAGTCAAACAGGTCTAATCGTGTCTTAACAGGTACCCAATTGTCAGCCCTAATTTTGGGTGAACTAGGGTTTTACCCATTTTGGTCTCCTGTTGATCGATCCAGAACACACACTGTGTGTGTGTGTGTGTTTTGTTTTAGAATTTTCTTTTTAATAATCCACTTTCTAGCTTTTCCATTTTTGGTCCCTCCAATATTCAAGGTTTATAAAAGGCTCACTAGTTCATGCTTATTTATTGTCTTAAAAACAAATAACTAACTAGGTTGATTATGCCTAGTTAACTTAGTGGGTTCCGGGAATTATAACCCGTTTATTTTAAGTCCCGTTAACTCGGGCTCCTTATAACTTTGTTTTCTCAAAACATTTATTCTCCTTTTTAACTAATATTAGGATTATTTGTTTAAGTCCTAATATTCACCGGATTAAATTTTACCACTGACGGTATTTTACCCGTTCATTACTATTAACGAGGTCTACCCCCTTAAAGAGGTTTCGTCCCCAAAACCTTATTTATGTAATTCTTTTAATTTTGATTAAACGAACTTAGTTTCGTTTTCAAGACATTCATTCGTTCCTTTGATTTAACGTTTTCATTTATATTGACGCGTACATCTCTCATATGTAAGGCCTCGCGGGCCGTTAGTTTTAGCTTATATCCTTTATCTTTATTGACCGAGTTGTAACTCGACCACTTAGTGTCATCAATCTGTTAACATGTTTATCCCGCGCTTGTCTTATATTAACAAGCGCCTTGTATTTGTCATGACATTTTCCTAACTTTAAATAGTTTTACCGTCTAGACTAAGTAGCCGTCGTCACTTCATACTCCGTCATCCGGGTATACTATTTTGCCATCTCTGGCCTTATGTGTGTTTAATTTTTTTTAGTTTGCGTTTTCTCTGTCAAATCGTGTCAATTTCTCACATCAGGAAGTTTACGTCCAAGGATTTATCCCCTTCTGTTGTCATTTCGGTAATGACTTCACCCTTTTTGTGACGTAACACAATTTAAATAATTTTTGGATTCTTTTGTCGATTTTGCCCGTTTAAATGTTTTAGTGAAATTCTTCGCTTTTGTCAACCAGACCTTTCACATTCTCTTCGCGTTAACCCATTCAATTAACTTAGCGAAATCCATCGCTTTTATACTAACTTTACCTCCCACTATTATTTTACGCGGGGAGTTACAACCAGTTTCATCGTTTTAAATTATTGACCCGTAGGTTCTTTCACATAGCCTCACAGGCTTTTTCCTTAGATTTCCTACTTCTAAGGTAGAACCCCGTCAGTTCGTTTATTTTTATTCGTGACCCGAAGGTCTTTTTGGTCTCGTAGACTTAACATTAATTATAATCCCGTAGGTTATGATGATCCCATAGACCATCTTCTAGTCGAGTCTTTATTAAATTGTGTGTGTGTGTGTGTGTGTGTATATATATATATATATATATATGGCGTCAAGGCACCCCTTTTTATGTTTAGAATTATTTACTTTTGCGTTTTGGATTTCATTTGACCTTGACCGTAGTCTAAGGATGCATTTGTTTCCTTTCGAATTTATCTTTCCGAGTTTATGACTTCTAACGTCATTTACACGTCGGTTTGTCCTACGCTTACCGTTACCCGGTTCTTACCAATACTTTTTTAAGACCCGTTACTCGGGTTCTTTATCTTAGTGTTTTTAACATTCTTGTTTTGCTAGTTTGCACTTTTCCTATCTACATTCCTTTACGACCCATCACATAGGTTCATTAATATTTCGCGCTTCCATTATTCAGTTTGCGCTTACTTGTACTACCAAGATTTTATACTTTATTTATTTCGTTTGACTTATTTGTGTGAGGTTCCATCATTTATGAACGTCAAACTTCGTTCTTTATTCGATCCGTTCAATTTTTAAAATAGTTGAACGTGGTTATCAAAATTTCTGTTTGCAAATTCTCATCGTCTTTTAGTCATGATTCCTAATCCGAGTCTTTTGACTTTCTATTTCGCGTTCCTATCTCTTGGTTTACGCATACTTTCAAAAATCCTACCCATCATCGGGTATCTTTACAGAGGTTATCATCAAGTAACCATTCTTATATTGTTTTAGACATCATTTTTAATTTATTTGGTTATCTTAGCGAAATCCATCGCTTTTATTCAGTTAAGTCCTTTATTCTTTATTTAATTCATTCGACTTGTCCAAGTGAATTTCTGTTGGAACTTTTGAGATCGTTCATACTTGTGCTGGATTAGTTTTCTAGTGGTTTCTAGCTAATTTGATAGTATAGGGGCTTATTTTGTAATTCTCTAGAATTAGGCTTCCTGACCTAGTGTAGATAAGATTCCAGCAAATTTATAAATTTGCTGGCTAGTCAGGAGCACTATATATAGCCCTCTCATTGTAACCTTGGCAAGCTTTTGGCTCTCTTAATGAATATTGGTGTTGTTTACATTCAATCATTGTTCTAGTGCTCTAATCTGATATCCAAGGTGCTTTACTGATTTACATTCTTGTTTGGATTCAATACAACACTTGTTGTGTTCAATACAACACTTGTTGTATTCATTAATCCATTAGCTTCACCTTCATCTTTGATTATTCTTAACTTTTCATAGTTCAAACACTTAATCAATAGGTGTTTTGGACTAAAACAGCCAACCACTATGATCCGGATTGGTATTGGGATCTACAATTTGGTATCAGAGCCTTAGTGCTCTTGGTTGTTGTGTTCTTGTTGAGATTTTTCATAGTTTTGAAGGTTTTTCAAAGTTTCAAGAGTTTCAAATTTTCGGACTTAAAATGGACTGATTTGGTGTGTTTAATCGATAGGTTGTTGTTAATAGATGATTAGGGAGTCATTTTGGACATTTTGATGCATCAAAACATGGTTTTAGAGCTGTTTTTTAGTGATTAGAGGGTTTTAGTTCGTGTTAAACCCTCTGTCCAGCGAAATAGTTTGAATACAGCAAACAATATTTGAACATAGCGAAATTAATTTTTGAATATAGCGACGATATCGTTGCATACAGCGAATACAGCGAACAATCTTTTGAATCTCATCGCATAATCATTAATTTCACCGACCACAACTCGAGCGAAATTAACGATTTACGGCGAAATAGTGCCAAGTGACCCTTATAGCGAAATTATCGAAGGCGACTTCGAGAACTGCGATATAGAACCACAGCGTTCTTATCACAGTATACGACGAAATTAAGCCAAACTAACGTGTGTGTTATTTGTATCAGCGGATTTAGCTAGCTCACTCGTGCAGGACCTCTCCGGCATCGGTGAAATTGTTTCTACTGAAGACTTGTCAGCGAAATTATCTTCTGTTCAACTTACCTTTCTCAAAAACAAGTCAAGATGTCGTTGAATCAGCTAAGTCCAATTGCTCAAGCGGAACTTGAGACCGGAACCACTACTAGGCCACCAAAGTTGAAAGGGGCGGAAGACTTCAGCACTTGGAAGACTTCAGCACTTGGAAGACTCGCATCCAGTCGTTCTTCGAATACACGGACTACAATCTGTGGGTCTCAGTCACCGCTGGACCCCACATTCCAACGGTTGTTCGTAATGACGTGGTAGTTGCTAACCCTGACCCCACAACCTTCACTGACGAAGACAAGGCTCTAATCCAACGCGATCGCCGTGCACATGCAGCCCTAACCATGGCTCTGTCAACTGATGACTGCAACATGTTTGAAGAACACCGAACTGCAAGTGCACTCTGGAATGCATTGATTGAGTATTATGAGGGAAATGAAGAGCTAATTGAAAGTAAGAGAGATATGGTGCAAAAGCAATACGACATGTTCTGTGGAGTTCGTGGAGAAAGTCTGTCAGATCACATCAGTCGCTTTCTGAATATGATGACCAAAATGAAGAAGGCAGGAAATCCTGTCACAAACCGTGCTGCCTTCAAGAAGCTGCTGGATTCACTCCCTAAGGAATGGAGTTTGCAATGCATGATGATCAAGAAGGATTTCCTCAATAATCCAAATCATGTCACTCTGTCAGACTTGATTAACACTCAAAGAGCTTTTGAAATGGATGTCAACAAACGAGAAATGAACACTGCTGGCTACACTCCAAAAACAAATCCAACTTCTGCTGGATTGAAGAATGTGGCATTCCTTACCTCAGGTGGCATCTGTCAACAAGCTTCTGACATGATCTATGCTAACGCTTCCGCAAGCGCATCAAAAGCTCCACAACCTAGTGAGAAGACTGTCACCGTTGGCGATACACAAGCGTTGAAAGTGTCTACTGAAAACGTGGCACTTTTCAACATGTTTCTAAGCAGCTATGAAGCTTTAATGTCAGGAGAGCTCAAGAAGGAAATGTTCACTGCTGAAGACATGTATCAAGTCGATCCAGATGACATGGAGGAAATGGATCTGAAATGGCAAATGGCCATGATCACCTTAAGGTTGAAGAAATTTCAGGACAAGACCGGGAAACGTTTGGGTCTCGGAAAGGCTGGCTTTGATAAATCCAAACTAAGATGCTACAACTGTAAGAATCTGGGCCACTTCAAGCGTGACTGTCCCCTGTTGAAAGAAGAAAACATCGAATCAACTCCTGCTGTGAAACAAATCACCGTTGAAGAAAACAAAAACAATGCGTCTCCTAGCACGCCAAAAGCTTTAGTCGTCGAAGATTATGATTGGAGTGAAGAAATTGCTGAAGCTAAGGAGCAAGTCAACAAAGCTCTCATGGCAAAGATCTCAAGCGAGTTCTCTTCGAAGCAGTTTGAGAAACAGACAGCTGGAATTCCAAAAGGAGACAATACTGCTGACAAGGGTTTGAAAAGCATTCTCACCTCTCCGGAGCCTGAGAAAGAAAAGAAGTCTGAAGAAGCTAAGGAGCAGATTCCTAAGGATGCATCTGACCAGAAGAAAGACAAAGGAAAAGCCTCAGCCACAGCAATGAAAACTAAATCTTCCAAAGAAAAGGCTGACAAAGACTTGGTAAATAGTATTCCACATAACTTTAAAGTAAAGTTATGCTCACCAGCATGCATTGATGTCGTGGCACATTACAAGTCTCTTAATCTAGAATTTGAGAGACAAAAAGACAAGGCCTTAAAAATGAATAACGAACTTAAACTGAACGAGGCCGCATACCAGAGAAAGTTGAATTCAACTTTAGCTGAGATGCAAACTCTAAAAGAATTTATGATTAGAAAAGATTTCATCATTAACGATCTCACAGATAGATTAGAAAAGGCTTTGAATGAAAAGAACAAATTGCAAATTATCATTGATAAATGGAATGTCAGTCAAAAGGCCTTTACTGACATCAAAAACTGCCAACGACCAACGTATGTGAAAGACGGGATCGGGTATAAGGATAGGCAAGGAAACGAAAGAAAACTTTTCCTTCCACCACATAGCAAAAACTATGTGCCTATACCTACTCCTCATCCCGAAAACGATCTCATTGATGAAAAGGCCTCTGTAGAACAAAACGATTCTTGTGAAAACGAAACAACAGCTAACTTTTCTAAAAGCAATGCAGATCCAATTGTGTGTAAAGAAGATGTGTGCGATGAGGAAGGAGACTGCGGCGGTTCAAAAATAGGAATAGGTTATTCAGGCGACAGTTATTCCACTGTTAACTGGTTCGCCTGGAACTGTTCTAAGGAAAACAATATTCGGGATGAATGTAATAATTTAATTAGGATGGATAACTGTAATGGCCATGTGCCTAAATTTAAATCTTCGGATGACTGTAAGGGCCATGTGCCTACATTTGAGACCCGTGATTGTGAACATGCTATGTTTGAATGTCATGATTTAAATTCTGCTTTTTGTGATGATAAAGTTGTTTTTGAATCTTCTGTATTTGTGCCAGAATTGAAAAAGAATAGCTTTGGAAAATTCCTCACCAAGGAAATTCCAGAATTTATTCCATCTCGAACAGGTATGACAGATTCTGAAAAGAGAGTCACTGAAGATCAATGCAACGAAGACTCAAGCTCTGCTGTGAAGACTTCAAGTCCTGAGGATGAGGAAATATCAGAAACATCAAACGAAGGTCGAACAACAGACAGTGAGAGCATAGAATTCTCAAGTGAAGAAACCTTGAAAACCTCAAGTGAAGATCAAACAACAAATGATGAAAGCTCCGAAAGTTCAAGTGTTGAAACAATTGAAGACCAAGATCCAGAAAGCTCAAGTGAAGATCAAAGCTGCAATGATTCAATTTACGAAGCAAGTGAAGAACAAGACTCAAGTGAATACCAAACGTCTGAAAGCTCATCTGATTGCAACAATGATGAAGAATGTTCAAAAGATGAAAGCAGAGTTGACAAGAAAATGAAGAAAGAAGAAAGCTCAAGACACTCATCACATACATCATCTTCTAACACCAAAAGACCCAGACATAAAAGATGTTTTCGCTCTAGTTATTTAGGACATACAGCGAAACATTGTAAAAGCAAGAAATTTTCAAAATCAGAATATGCTTTTGTTAAGAACGTCACAGATCAACTAGATTATCTTCAAAAATCTGTTAAAAATCTGGTTAATTCAACAGCTTATTTTTGGAAACAAAAAGAGGACATCGTGGCTCAAAACCACGATAGATTCAACATAAAGCAAGTCTGGGTCCCCAAATCAACCTAATCTGTATATATTTTTGTATTTCAGAATAAACTCCAAAAATGGCTTCGTATGCTCATGGAGTATATCTGGCACGTCGACAGCGGGTGTTCAAGACACATGACATGATTGAAGGAGCTTCTAAAGAATTTTTGTTTTATTGATGGTGATTTCGTGTCATTTGCTGGAGACGAGAAGGGAGGGAAGATCGTTGGAATAGGAGATGTGGTCTCTGAAGCTCTCACGCTGGAAAACGTCAGCTATGTTCCAGAACTGTGCTACAATCTCATGAGCGTATCACAAGTCTGTGATAAAGGAATATCAGTACTTTTCAATGTCATGGAATGCTTGTTTCTCAAGCCTGGATATGTCGTTCCTGCAGAAATGATCATGCTCACTGCTCCAAGACAAAACAATACATACGTGCTCAATATGAAAAACGCCAAGACAAATGACAACTTGACGTGCTTGATATCAAAGGCTTCAGAATCGGAGTCACTGCTTTGGCACAGGCGATTGGGGCATGTAAATTTCAAAAATATGAACAAACTCTCTAAGTTAAACTTAGTGAGAGGACTTCCGATAAAAGAATTTCCTTTTTCTGAGAAATGTATAGCATGCGCCCAGGGAAAGCAACACAAGAAATCGCATAAGTCCAAAGCAGTGAACACGATTGCTGCGCCTCTCCAGTTGTTGCATATGGATCTGTTTGGTCCAATTAGTGTTAAAAGTCTTGCTAAAAGTTCTTACTGTTTGGTGATTACAGATGATTTCTCTCGTTTCTCATGGGTCTATTTTCTTAAGGCAAAGAGTGAGACAGCTGAAATTCTCAAGGCATTCATTCCCTTGATTGAGAACGTGACCAAATTAAAAGTGAAGTCAATCAGAAGTGATAATGGCTCCGAATTCAAAAATTAGACTTTCATATCCTTCTGTGCAGAAAAGGGAATTCATCTTCAATACAGTGCAGCCAGAACTCCTCAACAAAATGGGGTTGCTGAACGCAAGAACAGAACGTTGATTGAGGCCGCAAGGACCATGTTGGTGGATTCAAAGCTTCCAATCATCTTCTGGGCAGAAGCAGTTAACACGGCATGCTACGTTCTGAACAGGGTTCTCATTGTAAAACCACACGGAAAAACGGCTTATGAACTCCTCTTCAAAAGAAAGCCGCTTATTGATTTCTTCAGACCATTTGGATGCTCTTGCACTCTTCTAAACACTCAAGAGAATCTCATCAAGTTCGAAGCAGTAGGTGATATCTGCTACTTCATGGGATATTCATCCACTCAGAAAGCCTACAGAGTCTACAACAAAAGAACAAAGATGGTGATTGAATCGTACTACGTTGACTTTCAAGAAGGAAACTACACTAACACTGGAAGTACTCCCGATTGGTTTTATGATGTGGGTGTGATCTTTAACACCTTTGAAATTCCAGAAGATGTTCCAGAAGTAGAACCTGCAGAAGTCGCTCAAGTTGAACCTCTGTTTGATACTTCAGATATTGGTTTGACTCCATTTACTACCCGTTTCACTCCATTCTCTGCTAATCCACTTCTCTCTGTGGATGAAGCAACTGGTGACACTTCGCCTGAGAACACCCCAGAAAACGGTGCTTCTTCTTCACAGGTGAATGTGGATGAACCAACTCAAGAAGATGACCCTCCAGTCATCTACGTGGACGAACACTTCACCAACCTCCCGCAGCAGATTGAGTCTCAGACAAATGCAGGATACAAGACAAATCGAAATCATCCTCTAGAAAATGTCATAGGTGCAGTCGAAGAAGGAGTGCGTACACGAGGTCAGTCGTCAAGCATCAACAAAGGTCTCTATGCAGCTTTTCTCTCACAATCCGTGCCACGGGACATTGAAGATGCGATTCTAGATTCCAGTTGGGTTCAAGCAATGCAGGAAGAATTATCTCAATTTCACAAACTCATGGTCTGGGAGCTAGTAGATCTACCTGAGGGAAAGTTTCCGATTGGTACCAAATGGGTCTTTCGTAACAAGATGGATGATCGTGGAGTTGTAATCAAGAACAAGGCCAGATTAGTGGTGCAAGGTTTTCGTCAGGAGGAAGGAATTGATTACGAAGAGGTTTTCGCTCCAGTTGCAAGATTGGAGGCCATCAGAATATTCCTGGCTTATGCATCATACAGAAATTTCAAAGTTTTTCAGATGGACGTAAAGAGCGCTTTTCTGTATGGGACGGTAAAGGAAGAAGTCTACGTGTGTCAGCCTCCGGGTTTCGAAGATCCTCATTTTCCAGGTCGCTACTACAAGTTGGACAAAGCTCTCTATGGTCTTCACCAAGCTCCACGTGCTTGGTACGAGACTTTGTCAACTTATCTATTGAAGTGTGGATACACCAGAGGAACGATCGACATGACTCTCTTCACCAAAAGAGTCGGAGAAGACGTAATGCTGGTTCAGATTTATGTGGACGATATCATCTTCGGGTCAACTAACGAGGAACTGTGTAGAGAATTCGAGTCTGTCATGAAGGCACAGTTTGAAATTAGCATGATGGGAGAGCTGACATTCTTCTTGGGGCTAGAAGTGAAGCAAAAGGAAGACGGGATTCTTATTCATCAGGCCAAGTACATTCGGGATATTCTCGCAAAGTACAACATGAACGACTGCAAAGTTGCAAGTACTCCATTTGCTTCTCAGACGGAGCTTACTCTAGATCCTCAAGGAAAACCTGTAAACAAGTCCTTCTATCGCTCGATGATCGGATCTCTGATGTACTTAATGGCTAGCAGGCCTGACATCATGTGGGCTGTCTGTCTCTGTGCTCGCTTTCAGACCAATCCCAAGGAATCTCATGAAACCGCTGTGAAGCGCATCTTCCGCTATCTTAAAGGAACTCCGAAACTAGGTCTTTGGTATCCTAAAGATAGTAATTTTGATCTTATTGCTTATTCTGATAGTGATCATGCAGGTTGTAAAGTAGATCGCAGGTCTGTATCAGGAGGATGTCAATTCTTGGGAAATCGTCTGATCTCATGGCAAAGCAAGAAACAGACAACCGTGTCCACCTCCACCGCTCAAGCAGAATACACCGCGGCCTACAGTTGCTGTTCACAAGTTCTCTGGATACAAAATCAGTTGTTGGATTATGGAATCAACATTATGAAGACTCCTATATTCATCGTCAATGAGGCATGCCTGGGAATTGTGAAGAATCCCATCCACCACTCCAGAACGAAGCATATCGAAATTCGTATTCACGCCATTCGAGATGCGTATGAGAAAGGATACATTCAAGTGGTACCAGTGGATACAACTCAGCAACGGGCCGGCATTTTCACAAAAGCTTTCGATAAAACTCGATTCAACCAGCTGGTAACCTGGTTGGAAATGGTTAATTTCCTTGAATGGAAATGAATCTTGTGTCCAAAAGCTTTCGTAAATACTCTATCTTCTGTACATTAAAAAAAACGTTTGTTAAAAGTAAAACAAGTGTCGTTAAAACGTTGCCCACCAAAAATATTTTCTGATTCTTAAAATTTCATTTTTGGGCAAATGGACTTTCGAAAATAAAGATTTTAGGGGGGATATTCCAGAAAATCAAATTAGATGCTTGTGTTTTGACTCCTACTAGAGGAAATGATAGAAAATTGCTAACACTTTGCCATTTCTTGTAAAACAGAAAACAAAACAAAAAGAAATCGGGGTACCAAGCAACGACGTGTCGGTAGATTCAGCAACACCGACGAGTAAACTGCTGTTAGAGAGCAAAACATAACATCTACACAAGGATTCTGGCTTCTCTCAGGCATTACGCATCTTGTAGGTAACACGTTGCGGCATATGGCTTAATGGTCTTAAATCTTGTGTTGATAGATTGCCAAAGTCTGAGATCTCGGGTCTTTATATTGGTTCTCATTCGGGGGGTATCATAGTTGGTCTCTGCTGCATCCAGATACATGCTGACCTAGAACTTCTATGATATCCCTTCGAATGAGAACCAATATAAAGACCCGAGATCTCAGACTTTGGCAATCTATCAACACAAGATTTAAGACCATTAAGCCATATGCCGCAACGTGTTACCCACAAGATGCGTAATGCCTGAGAGAAGCCAGAATCCTTGTGTAGATGTTATGTTTTGCTCTCTAACAGCAGTTTACTCGTCGGTGTTGCTGAATCTACCGACACGTCCTTGCTTGGTACCCCGATTTCTTTTTGTTTTGTTTTCTGTTTTACAAGAAATGGCAAAGTGTTAGCAATTTTCTATCATTTCCTATAGCAGGAGTCAAAACACAAGCATCTAATTTGATTTTCTGGAATATCCCCCCTAAAATCTTTATTTTCGAAAGTCCATTTGCCCGAAAATGAAAAAAAAAGCGCCTTAAAAAAAAGAAAAAAAAGGGGCCAAACCCTTTCATAATAAGTGCCATTTGTGGCCAAAATCTTTTGATGGATTTGTTTCGGTCTCTCTGCTGTACGAAAGTACTGACCTGTTCACCGAACTATCTGTCTCGCCCTTGATAGTTCTTGGAATCTCTGTTGTACGAAAGTACAGACCTGATCTCTGTTCTATCGTTGAAATGAATGGATCCAATATACTCACCTGTTATGAAGAACCTTTGTGCATACCTTGATCACGGGGGTATGTCCTGACGTGGGACTCACGGGCGTAATGTTTCTATTCTCAATAGCTTGTGTGGGGGCCATAGAAGTCTTGTCAATATTACCAAAAACATGATAAAAGCGCTCTCCGAAGGCATGTTGAAAGAAGGATGCATGGATTTAAGCGGACAAACATACTGGCAGTTTTTCTTGTGCCCTGGTTAGTATTTATTAATAATAATAATAAATAAGGAATTGGCAAGTGTTGGCGATATGATCTTCTGCAGGTAAGTCAACAAGCGTCGAACGTTTCAAGAAGATCCACATCAAATGAAACCTCCCAGAGCTGAAAATTCGAAGTTCGGAGTCTAAATGGCCCAATTTTCTCTGTTGTGTAAATATTTAGTAAATTTTAGCGTTTTTAACAAAAATGGGCACGTTTTTCGAGAAAGTTTGAAATTTACGAGCGAAATTAAATTGTTTTGAAAACTTATCAAAGGCGGCGAAATTAAGATACCAGCGAAATAGCTATTTCGCCCGGTACGGAAATCCACACATAAATATCTTCAAACCGTCACTTTTCAAAAATTTTCAAATCATTCGCTCATCTTCTTCGCTAAATCTCCGGACATACTCTCTAAAACCAACACAAGATTCATTTTCTTTCAAAGATCATCAGGTAATTCATCGAACTAATCATCATCTACAATCATCACGGTCATCGGTTCGCATTTTCGATTAACTGTACTGTTTGAATTTTCATCATTGTTCTCTGTGTTCATAGACTTAGAATCATATCTGTAATCTCTAGGGTTTGTTGTGACTGATTTGAACCGAATGAACCAAGATTTCGAAATGCACTTCATGCTTGAATTATTCTATGTTTTTGATATGTCTGCTTTCGTTTAGATTTGTCTTTCCTCTGTGATTGGTTGTTTAATCGGTGTCGAAATGTTAGGGTTTTAGAAGGGTTTAGTAAGAAAAAGATGATGCCAGCGAATTAGCTTCGAATATAGCGAACTCAGCGAAGATAACATGGAATTTCAAAAGTCTTGAACGCGAGTTCGAGCAACCGGTGAAATATTCTTATTTCGCCGGTAAAGCGGCCCAGACTAGTGTCTTCGCTGCTAAATCATTTCCGGAAACAAAGCCTTGTCTTCGCTAAGTTCGCTAGCGAATTTATCTCGGAAAAATGTCATCGCTGGTAGATAGCTCCGAGGATAAAATCCTTTCATCGTCGGTGGTTCGTTCCGTGTACGAGACTCTGTCATCGCTGAGTTCGCTGTCGATATCCGGCCCGGCAGCGAAGACCACCACCGACCTGGCAGCGATTTTATCCCTTTAATTTTATTTATTTATTTTTTTTTTTTGTAAATATCTTTGTAAATAGTGCTTTTAATTATAAATTATTTTTCTTGTAAATATCTGTTTATATCTCAACATTTCTCTCACTTGGCTCGTTTGGTGTTTCAGAAGCAAGATGGTGAAAATTATTGATTGGGATACTACGTTAAAGCACAACCAGAGTATCAATCTCGATCAAACACCACAAGACTTTCAGGATGCAGCGAGATGGATTCGATCTAGCAGAATCGGTTTCGCAGTTGAAGCAGTAGTTCCCGTTTATCGCCTTCACATTCAAGAGTTCTGGGAACATGCAAAGCCTGAAAATATAAACAACAAGAGAGGGATTTCTTCAACTGTTCGTAACAAACATATAGAAGTTACTGAAGATAGGGTTCGCAAAGTGTTGAAGCTGAAAGACGACGAGCAAGATCCAATCTCCTTAAGCAAGGATGATGTGTTGGACGGATTTCGTGGAATGGGATACGTAGGAGACTTTCGTCTAAAGAATGAGATCAAGAGAAATGGGCTCACAAGGGACTGGAGATTTATAGTTCATGTTATTGCTATGTGCCTAGCTCATAGAAAGGGTGGATTTGATGGACTGAACCTAGAGTGGTCGGCGGCCATGTTAAACCTGTGTTTGAATCGTAAATTCAACATCTCCGGTCTAATTTTCAACTACTTACTAGAGAATGTGAGTGGCAAAACTTGGGCAATGTATCCTCGTTTCATCCAGATGTTGATAAACGATCAGTATGAAAACCCACCAAATGATGAAAATCTGTACACCTTCCATGTGCCAACCAGTCGTCAGTATACGGAGATTAAGACTAATGAATGGGTGATGTTACACGATTGGATGTATGCAGCCGAGAGATTGCCTTTAGTCAGAGAAGCTTACAGAAAATATAGAGAGGCACTCCGAGAAAAGCAGCAAAGGATTGCACAAGCTAAAGCTGAGGCTACTGAAAAGGAGGAACGAGCGAATGGCAAAAGAAAAGGAAAGGAAGCTGCTAAAGATGAGCCTCCCAAAAAGAAAAAGGCTTCAGAAAACCCAGAAAGACTAATGGGTGCAAGTTTTAGAGCAGCTAGATCTGAAGAACAGCAGCAACAAATCAAAGATATGAAAGAGATACACACGCTGCAGGAAAGAGAAAAGAAAGAGAAGAGACTCAAGAGACAAGAGATGTCATCATCCGAAAGACCAGAAGTTATTCTAGAAGAAGTACAGTCTTTAAATGACTTCGTTGATACTCTAATAGTTGATCCTGATGAAGCCTCGGCGAGCAAGAAAAAGACAGATGAAAGACCTTTCAAAGTATCTCCTGTAAAGCCGACGAGGTTTTCAAAGCCACCAGTCCCGCCACAAAGGATTCGTCCCTTTCAAGAGCTTTACGATAAACTGATTAAGAACACCAGTCCATCTGTGGCAAAGGAAATCTGTCTTCTCAAAAATCAAGTCAACGACACAAACATTCTAAGAGAAAAGATTAAGGATAAGCGCAAGAAAAATAAAGAGATGAACGCCTACATGGCTAAGCAATCCAAGTTCATCAGATTCCAGCAGACGGGGTTGGAGAAAATGTACAGAATGATGAGAAACATGTGTGAGCAAATGAAAGTAAAGCCCATGTTCTCCTTTGAATAAATCTTCGACTTCGAAGCATTCATGGAAGAAGAAACTGCTAGAAAAGAAAAGGAGGCTGAGGCAAAGAAAAAGCGTTTGGAATCGGTCGAGAGGGTAACTGAGTGAAATGAAAGTGATGAAGAGGAAGTGGATCGAGATGATATGCCGGCCAGATTTATCGAATAGGGTCTTGAAGAGGAAGTTCTCTATGAACAAGAAAATGGAAAAACCTTCTCTCCTCAGCACCCATAATGGTTCAAGAAAGAGAGAGAAAGACTCCCAGATTTCTATCAAGTAATAACAGTAGAAAAGAGTGAAGCTACTGACAAGATCATTAGCTGGATGTACGACAACCTTCGAGGAATGTTTGTGGTGAAAAGACGAGGTGGCGTGATCCAGTACTTTCAGACCGGATTTGATCTCTTTACACTTCCCAGGTGGGATTTACGTGAACTTGGTCGCCTGGACCTTCTAAATCCAGATGAAAGAGGCATCGGTAGAGACTTTGAGCACATAATCGCTAAAGAATGCAACAAAGGTTTCCCTAATCACAAGCCTCAGCGTCCAAGACGAAGAGTTTCGAAAACGACCATAGATCCAGTAACAGGGAAGGGAAAAGTGACGTGGGTGATCAACCCTGCTAAAGTTGTCATGAAGATTAAGCTACCTGAAGAAATTTCTGTTGCCCTCAAAGATTTCAAGAAATGGTTCTATGATAGCAAAACTGGCGAAGCTGTGATAAGATCCAACGAAAATGTGGATATTCGGATCTTGGATCCTATGGACGTTTTCATGTTTGGGCTCTCGGATCTAACTGTGTTAAATGCAAGCCGAATAAACGTGGGAGCTGGAAACGCAAATCTTGAGGAGGCTATGCTATTTCAGAGAGCGGTAGTAAGAGCCTGGAAGTTAAAGAGGGAAATGCTGGATCTGGTAGACAAGATTGAGAAAAGAAAAGAAAAAGAAGAAAAGAAAAAGGAATCAAGGAAGAAAAAGAAGCATGAACATAAGAAAGAAAAGACCCCTGCTTCTTCAACTGAAGCCACCACAACATCATCACCTCCGGCCTCATCCACATATGAGGCCACTATGGAGGATCAACCTATTTGTGAAGCTATTACTACTCAAGCAACTCCGGATGCACCAATTGAAACTCAAGCACCAACCGAAACGACAACGAACGAAGCCAATCCCAAAGAGCCTGAAAATCAAGCTACTGAGAATCCAGCGGAAACCAATGAAGAATGAAAAGACAAGTATGCAACGATCTAGGGGGGATATTGTTGGAACTTTTGAGATCGTTCATACTTGTGCTGGATTAGTTTTATAGTGGTTTGTAGCTAATTTGATAGTATAGGGGCTTATTTTGTAATTCTCTAGAATCAGGCTTCCTGACCAAGTGTAGATAAGATTCCAGCAAATTTATAAATTTGCTGGCTAGTCAGGAGCACTATATATAGCCCTCTCATTGTAACCTTGGCAAGCTTTTGGCTCTCTTAATGAATATTGGTGTTGTTTACATTCAATCATTGTTCTAGTGCTCTAATCTGATATCCAAGGTGCTTTACTGATTTACATTCTTGTTTGGATTCAATACAACACTTGTTGTATTCATTAATCCATTAGCTTCACTTTCATCTTTGATTATTCTTAACTTTTCATAGTTCAAACACTTAATCAATAGGTGTTTTGGACTAAAACAACCAACCACTGTGATCCGGATTGATATTGGGATCTACAATTTCATCACCTGTGACAGTCAAACTTTGATCTCTATGTCTTAGCATTCTTATTTGTCGGTCTGTATTTCCGTTTACTTTAATCTTTGTCCCTTCTCTCGGGATCGTTATCTTAACGTAATACGCTCCCGTCATCCGACTTGCGTTTACGTTTACTATCAAACATCTTACTTGTTTGATTCATTTGGGTACCTTTTTAATTCATCTCATTCACCTCGTCCTTACTACATCGGATGTAAGTATGTCCATCATAAAAGTTCATGGTACCACGTGTTCACTACTTACTTGGCCAGAGTAAGCGATCAACACCTGATATACATGCCCTTTTATAATTTTCACATTACATCCAATGTAAGTAACGCCTCTATTTAGTTTTCTTGGAAATAATATCCGGGATAGGTATTATATTCCGGTTTTTCCAAGTTTTTAATTTACATATACAACAGTCAGTCTCTACGCATTTGCTGCATATTACTATTTGTGCAATAAATTAAAATGTGCACCTGTAAATGCTTGTCCTATCGGTCTTTCCATGTCATTAACCTTGTTTGCGATCATCACGCAATTTAGGTCCTTGATGAGCATACTCCACTTGTCGTATTTCAGACCGTTCCTCTGTCATGTCTGTCACTTGTTACACTCTCGGCATCTTCTGATGCGAGTATCCTTCAACTAAACACTTACAAAGTCAGTAATTTCGACATTAATAAACGCCCGTATTGTAATGCAAGGCTTTTTACTGTACGTGTCAACGCACGTGATTTCGTTAACTATACCAATCATTTTCATTTGGGTAACGTGTATTACACGATAACCCTATGTGTTGTTCACAACACTTTAATCATACTATACTATTAACATACATGTACTTACCGGCTTTGCGATCAAGCCTCGAACCGAACACACTTTATTCTTTAACCATGAGCTCTGATACCAACTTGTAACACCCGTCTCAGTTTATCGAGATTATAATAATAAAATATGCATTTTATGCTAAAATGCGACTTTACAAAAACTTTTCCAAGTTAACATTCTTACATGTCTATAATTTTCAAAATATAGTACCAAGTGTTTTAAATAGTTCACTTAAAACAAAAACATATTAGATTAGCGCGGAAGCTTTGTTCAAACGTGTGATCGATTCTTGTCCATTGCTTGATCGACATCCGAGAGCTTGCTAGTACCACCTAAATCCAAAACCAACATAAAAGTTAGTTTTGGTAGCTTAAAAATGTGTATAAGCAAGTTCTAACATCAAACAAATGAAAAGAAAATAAAATTTCCGGAACTGTGTCTCTCACGCCACGTGAGAGACTTCACTATATCTTTCGCGGGCCACGAGCGGCTCCGCGTGTCGCGCCCGAATTAGCACACCCCGTCACGTGCGGCGGGGGAAGCTATTTTCCAGCAGGTTTGTTTCCGCACCTGTATTTTTGCCAAGCACAAGTTTTTCTAAAAAAATCAAACTTTAAATGTGCATAACTTTTGTTCTACCTTTCCGATTCGCGTGATTCTTTTTCCTACGCGACCGTAATTTAATTCTCCATCTCATGAAGTAAAAACCCGACATCTAAATTCTCAAAATTTTAGAATTTCAAGCTCTCGGCTTGAAATTCAATTTTGACACTTTTTGACCCGTTAGCGTTTTGATCAAACAAACTTGTTGGTTATCTTTGAAATGTCATGCAAATCACATTATATCAGTTTACTAATATTCAAGGTTCAAATTACGGGTTCTTATGCAAATCTTAACCCGTTTTGCATATCTACTTATTTTGACCCGTTAAGGGTATTTAACATTTTCAAGCTTAAATCACGTTTCTTTTAGTTTACATCCTATCTCCATTTTTTTATACGTATCCTAAGTACTCAACTTAACAAAACTCTTATTTCTAGACAACTCTTAAAGGTTGTTTGCCCTATTTACCCCTCAAGGGCTTTTTGGTCAATTTTAGTCCTTCATTTTTGCGACGAAGGACTTTCGCTAATATTTGACCAAAATATCACTTTTAGCTATAATTCTAAACATGCGTACCTGGATCGGGTCATAGGATTGACCCGTTTTAATAGCTTTCGCTATTAATTTCTAGTTAATAGCAACGCGAACCATGTGTTAATTCCTGTGATCACAAAACTCAACATGCGATCATCAAATATTATTGACAAATGGTGTTAATCAACACCATTTGACCCGTTTAGTCGAAATGACCAATTATCATTACGAGATGGTATTTAATTACCATTTCACCCCTTTAACCTATCACGGTTTACTTTTTGAATTCAACTTACTTGAAAATCATTTTTCGTTTTGTTTGACCCATTATGACTGATGCCAAATGGTGCTTTCAAATCCCTTTATCTAATCGTTAATCCATGTCCGGATTACTATTTGACCGGTTTTACCCTTTTTACCATAATTTATGGTTTCTTACCTTTCTCACTTTTTCCGACTGGCATTATATCGTGCCGGAACATCATGTTTCATTTACTTAATATAATTCAGATTCAATACTCGCAATCAAGTATTTTGTAATAAAAATAAAAAGGCGTAAGCTTCACTTACCTAACATCCAAACTATGCTTCTCTTTTCCTTCTTAGTTCGTTTGACCCGCTTCCTTCCCCAAGCTTCCACCTAGCTTGTTACGTGTCAAACTATCATCATCTTTTCAAGGTGGTTAGTTAAATCATAATTTAATATGATTATTCCACCTTACGCATTTTCTATTAAAATTTTCATTCGATCTTATTAATGGTCAGTTTGTCTTTCAAAAGTCAACTGTCCCTTTTTAATATATATGAAATGCACAATTGAGTTCAACGATCTCACTTAGGCATTTCTTCGACTATTCGGTAGTCACTATTTTTTTAGGCCACTAATTCACCCAAGGTTCTAGCCGAGTTTATTATGTCATCAACACTTTATCTTGTTCATGTTATTATCAACACTAGTTTGTTCATTCATTTCACAAGGACTAAGGGTTCCTTATATACGAGTGAAACCTGTTTCGTCATATCACTAGCATTCATCCGAACACCTAATACAATCAAGTTCTACCTATCAATTTAGCAGTTAACATGATTTCAAACATCCATATTCATGAAATAAATCACTAATTTCACTACAACATTCAAAACCCTTTTTGAATCATGTATAATCAAATACTCAAATTTGCAATTTGTTTAAGTATTTCGCTTCAACTATCAATTATGATGATTTCTAGCACAAACATATCATCATCCTCATTATTTAGCTAAAACCCACTTAGCACATACAAGGGAATTCATCAAACCCCTAGTTTTTAACACTAATTCTTCAATTTTTCAACTAGGGTTTGTTTCTAAACATGAATTTCATCACAACAACACCCATAGATTCATTATTCATTCCAGAATTTTGATTATGATTGTTCATCCTAATTTCAAAGTATTACCAAATAACAAAATTCAACATACCTTGTGATCCCCACGACTAGGTGATCACGAATTTTTGTTCATGCATCTGATTTGGGCTAGATTTCACCTTAAATTTGTTGATTTTGGGTGAACTAGGGTTTCACCCATTTTGGTCTCCTCTTGATCGATCCAAAACACACACCGTGTGTGTGTTTTGTTTTAGATTTTTCTTTTTAACAATCCACTTTCTAGCTTGTCCATTTTTGGTCCCTCCAATATTCAAGGTTTATAAAAGGCTCACTAGTTCATGCTTATTTATTGTCTTAAAAACAAATAACTAACTAGGTTGATTATTCCTAGTTAACTTAGTGGGTTCCGGGAGTTATAACCCGTTTATTTTAAGTCCCGTAAACTCGGGCTCCTTATAACTCTGTTTTCTCAAAATATTTATTCTCCTTTTTAACTAATATTAGGATTATTTTTTTAAGTCCTAATATTCACCGGGTTAAATTTAACACTGACGGTATTTTACCCGTTCATTACTATTAACGAGGTTTGATTACCAAACCCGTTTTCAGGGTGTTACATTAAAGCACTACAAACATATGTGAAATTTAGCTTTTCACATCATTTTTGCCTCTGTAACGTGCAATAAGCAAGTCAATTGAGACTGGTAGTTCGGCTTGTTTTTGGCGCATGTTGGGTACACACCTGTTAATTTATTTAGTTTTTTTAGTTAAACGATAGTCAGACTTAGCAATGTCTTCTAACAACCTCTCGAGTTATTGGAAGATGCTCATGTCAACGCTCGAAGACGACATTCTGTAACGAAAAAAAACTTAAGGAAGCAGTTATTCATAATTTTAATTAAGCAAAATATACATAAGAAATTGAGTTCTTGAAAATAATATTAGGCTCAAACACACAGCTGTAATCAGTGGGCGATGTAAATGTCGGCAGATGCCACACCAAGAATAATACGCAAGTCATCACTGCCAATAAGTACCAAAATCCCAAAATGCAAACCTCAAGATAACACAATTGAGTTGTTAAGAATCTGAAGAGGTTAAAGCACAACCAAGGCACTGTAACAACCCGCACTTTCGCGCTTGCTACTCTCGTTGCGCCTAGCACTAGAGATTCGGATCATAATGTAAACTATATCACAAACTATGCTACTTCACATATTTTTGCACTAAATCGTTTATTACACACGCTATATCGCACATCACAACGCATACGCTTATAACTCTAACGCTTACACGGTAACATCAAGTGAGTATCTAAACTAGTCGCTCTCGCTCATCACAACGTAAACTCAACCCAGACTCGAAACGCGGATTTAATTATATTATGTGTGTTATTTGTGTGAATATTTGTTATGTGGTTATCAATGCAACGCTCATACGCTCAACGCTTACTCGCAACTCGATTAAACGCAGCGCAACGCTTAACAAACAAACCAAAGTTGGAAAACTAACGAACGCGTACCAAGCCGTCCGAATGGACATCTGTGCGGATGAACATCCGCGTGGATGGACATCCGCCCGGATGAAGCCATCCGAACACACCGCAACTCGCACCGATTTAACCCTCGCTCACCCTCTATAAATACCTGCCGTACACCCTCTTTCTTAGACTTTGACACTCTCATCTGCTCCCCAAGACTCTGCTTCGATTCAAGGCCATTTTGTAAGCTTTTTTCCCTCAAATCTTCCACCATCTTCATCTCTAAACACTTCTACTCCATCTTCTTCATCAAAATCACACACACACTTAAACTTTTTCTCGAAATCATCTGATTTGGACCTCTTGAAGATGGTTTCCACTCGTTTGCTTAAGCAAACTGTGGTGGAGCATCATTTGATTGAGATTGGTTCAAGAAATAAAGGATTTCCACACTTTTCAACTTAGTTATGAAAGATTTCAACACTATTTCATTTTTTTCAATTTTTTTTCTTGTTTATACACAAAACTCGATGGAATCTGGACTCAACCAGACTCTCTACTCGTTCTTTAGTCGAAAGTCGGCTTGAAAACGGATTTCCACCGGAGAAATGGACCGATTAACAGATCAAACATGAATCTTCATCAACAACAACTCGTCTGTCCGAATGGGCGGGACCCATCTGGCAGAATGAACTGGGTTTGGTGTATTCCGTTGTTTGACACGTCATCATGTCGTCTCCGTTGAACTTAAAACTTTTACTTAGAAAATTTTACGACTTTTTACGAAATTTCAACCATAGATCATCCGTCCGGATGACCTGGCCTGATAATTTTTGATTGTTTAAACCCTTAAACTAAACTTTAAATTTTAACGATTCACATAAAACAACCACAGACGATTCGAATGGCCATCCGACGTCCGGATGACCATCCGTCCGGATGACCATCTGTCTGGATGGGACCATCTACTCGGATGTGCTAGACTCACCCGTTCGGATAGACTGTTGAACACTTAACCCACTCGACATTCTATTTACGACCATTATGCCCTGAGGAATACTTATGCTTCTGTTTCTATGCATAGGCTGACCCGACGCGCTCCCTTCAATCCAATCCAGATTGTGTCTACTTACTAAACACACAGTGAGTATACTCAAACCCATTTACGTTTAACGCATTTTTGGGTGTAACATACGTTCTCTATAAAAAACACAACACTTAAACGCATTACAAAAGCTAACCATACTCGCATGTTATACGTGATTAGTTGAATTACTTGTTGCTATGCATACACAGTGTTACACTAGACCGCCTTTAGCAACAGTAGTACTGTAGTTTGGACTCAGCACCTGTTGTGAACAGGGGTTACTAAGGATCACATACTCTACTTCACGTGTTCGCCTCGGTGAACAAGTGTCGCGCATACTCTACATCGCAGTCACGTGGTTAGGTTGTAGCATTGTTGATAGCTTACTTGATTCGCCTATCATGTGTTACATACTGGTTATGCGTAAACGCTTTTTATGCTATACTTATGAAAACTTGTATACTTTTGTATTGACTTTATTTTAACGTATGTTGCAGGTTAATCGCAGATTATCATGAAACAAGATTAGGAAGTCTAGAAACTCACTTAAAATCTAGGTTGTCGGATTTGTATTGTTTGAGAGACATGAAATCTGTATGACTGTTTGTTGAGATATTATTTATCAGTATGGAATAATGAACGCCTTAAATATTGTCACTAAAGAGTTGTTATGGATTCTTTTGAGCAATCTGATTCGCCTAGTGTCGCGCCCTGATGATTCCGCCATCAGTTGGGGTGTGACAGATTGGTATCGGAGCCATAACTATAGGGAATTAGGTCGAGTCGTGTTAAACAGACCTAGTCTATAGTCTAAGTACCAAACAGACCCTTCGTACGAACCCACTTGGGGTTTGGTACGAACCTACTTGCTGATATACTCTCGTTCGAACTTGCAATACTATACTACACCTTCTTACGAACCCATGTACTACAGCTTCGTATGAAGGCATCCTTTCCTAAGGCTGAAAACTTACTTTTGCCTTTCCTAAGGCTAACACAATACACACGTTCGAAAACACTCGCGTAACACAACCGAGTGATTTTGTCGGGATTAGGTGTTGAAACCAAGAACTCACGATAAGATCACTCACTCAGCGCATTTTTCTTAGCCCAAGAACCTTTCGTTGAGTTAGGAGTGATATCCACATCTCAACGGAAATCTCCATTTCTATCTAGTGGAACTCTCGAAATTATTCGGAGAGCACAACCACAGCTAGGAGCGTAGTTGTCAAGTTAGGGGTGAAACCCGCATCTTAATAACCCGTTCCACTCCCTAAAATGGTTTTCAAAAGCACTCACCAAAGTCTCGACTGTACCAACAACTCGAGCCGCGTGGTAATTGGAAGGACGAATGTCGTAGCCGCATCCCGCTGAAGGCATAGTCTTCTAGGCCAAAACGTGTGCTCAAACTTTTTAAGAATAGTTGAACCACTTGGGGTAGTTGATGTCTAAAACCCAAGGTACTCTATCTGTTCTTCTAGCCTACAATCGCCGATTTTATGCTTCATCGAATTTATTACGTTTATATATTTGCATTTGAAAATTTTACGCTTTATCGATTTCTCGATTTACCGATTTTCGCTTCCCCACTTTACGAATGCATAACTCACACAGCCATCGCAATCTAAAACAAGAGCCGAATACCCGCAACAAAATTAAAGTCTAACAACTCTTCCTCTTAAACGTGTCCTTGCACTATCTATACAAGTATATAAGCATATATGTAGTACATATGATTACACGTGCTTATGAGAATACGTGAGAACCAAGGAATTTCGTGTCTCCTATGTGGCTCCTATGTGAATACGTATTACTATATCAACCACAACAATTTTTAACGCGCTATCGCATTCTCAAAAAAAATCATTATGATCGAATCTCACTCCAAATCTCCCTCTTTGTCTAGATGTCCTCGAACGCTTCCAACTCGCAACGTCAAGCCCGAAGAAATGCCGATAAGAGGATCGCCTCACTCGTGGCCAAGGAAATGGCCAAGGTTATTCCTCAAATCGTCTCGCAGATTCAATCCCTCAACGACTCTCAGACATCGGAAGACTCTAAGACCAACACGCTGAAGTCTACTTTCTCCTACAAGCAGTTCAAGGCTTGTGCCCCGATGGTCTTCACAGGCGAAGGAGGTGTATCCCAGCTTCTTCAGTGGTTTGATGCCATAGAGGTTACACTTCGTCAGAGTGGGTGCCCTGAGCATTTTCATACCACATGCGCTACAGGAGTATTTCAATCAAGAGCACTCGACAGGTGGACAGCCGAGCGTTACAAATGTGGGAGCGAGGCAGCCTACGCGCTCTCTTGGAACGAGTTGAAAGAGCTCATGAAGGAAGAGTACTGCCCTCCCCACGAAGTTTAGAAGCTAGAAAACGATTTTAGGAAATCAAGCAAGTTGAAGGTGACAACGTTGGCCTCATAGCAATGTTCAAACAGCTTAGCATTATTTGCGCAAGCCAAGTTGACACCTTCGAAAAGGCCATCAAGAAGAGCATCTGTACTTTGTCTGAGTGTGTGGGTGATTTTGTCAAAGCTGCAAAACCTGCTACCATCGAAGAAACCTATCTATTGGCCGCAGAAATCAATGACAAGCAAGTCTTGGCTGGATTCTTCTCCAAGGATGCCACCAGGAAGGCTAACCAAGCTACCACCGAGTTAACTGACGACGCCGCGCAGCCCAGCCGCAAGCGAAAGAACTCGAGTTTTAATTGCTCAGCAACAGCTCCACCACAAACAGTTTTAAACCCAAACCTCTCCGAGCATTTCCAGTTTACCAAAAGCGCGCCTACACTGGAACTCTTCCCCTATGCCCGAAGTGTACTTATCATTACCAGTCAGGAGCTAACTGTCGCTATTGCGCAAACTGCAACTGTTTTGGTCACTTCACCCATCACTACCGCACAGGGCCACGACCTCAAGGCACGCAAGCACTCCCCGCATCGCCAACACAGCCCGCACCCCCAGCAGCCGCCACACCAGAATCAACAGCAGCCGCAGCACAAACCGCAGAAGTTCCAGCAGCAACCACAGCCCCAGTGGGAGTCTTCAACATCAACACCAACTAGGCGCAGAACGACGCTGCTGATGGTAAGATTCTCGACGTTAATTCTCATACTCATTCTATTGCTCGATGTCGCTACAATATGCAATATCGACTCTCTCTCCCTCTCTCGCTCTCTCTCTCCCTCGTCCTCCCACTTAGTCTAAATCCACGCACAGATTATATTACTAGCACTATATAGTATATCACGATATAATGTGTTTTACCCCAACTACGCGTCCTTGGAATAAGATTACGATAAACGTGTCATGACCAAACTAATCACGGGTGCACACGAGTTATTTTGGTAAGTGCACGGAGATTGTAGTAAGTTCCAATGATGCCATGACGTTAAAAGCATGGTGGATACACCGCTGGTACTTCTTATATATAAGCGTCTTAACCATGTCGACAAAATGTGACATCTATTCACGGGACGGAAGTGGTGTGGTCGAAGCATGGTGGATATGCCGTTGGTACTTCCTATACATAAGTGTTTTGCCATGCTAACAACCTTCCGTGAAGAAAATGCCATGTGTAGTTGAACGCTATTTGCCCTCTTATACTATTGAGACTACTTTCAACACACTAAACTCCTTCTCAAGGCGTAACATCTCATCGCATCTCAAACGCGTCAACGCTAGACTTTTCGTAAGTCTACATGAACGCAATCGCACCTTCGCTGAAATCTAACTCGCTTCGCTAACGCTTTACCTCTCAATGCTTCAACACTTAAACACTTATCGCACTTATCAATCCCAACGCTTCGATACTCTCATCCCTTTCGACGCTTACTGCCTATCACTTATCGCTTATCGCTTACCGCTTATCGCGTATCGCTTATCACACTCAACACTCATATTGCTTCGATACCTCAATCACTGAACCATTCGCACACGCTCTTATCGTTAACTAAGTTCGCAATCAATTTCACCACTCAGTCTCCCTGATCTTCCTCTCAAACTTGGTCCAACCACTTATCGCTTAGACCAAGGATACGAGAACCTATCCATACCATGTCGACACACATGACATTGCTCCATCGGGACAGAGGCAAGATGGCTAAAACATGGTGGATACGCCGCTGGTACTTCCTATATATAAGTGTTTTAGCCATATTAACAAACTTTCGTGGAAAGGTGCCATGTGGGGCTCAACACTAATTAAAACTTTTGTACTATTAAAACCTATTTGTGTAAACAAAATTTTTCTTGCAAACGTTTAGGAATAAATGGAAATTTTTCTGAAAATTTTTAGTCTAAATTAAAACCTTTTTGGACGAACAAAACTTTCTTACAACGATGGTTTAACAATCAACTCAGTTTAACACCACGTCATAAGAAATTTTTTTCGCAAATCAAGTTTTCCTTAAAAACTTTTTAACAAAATTTCTCTTACAACGCTGGTGTGAACATCGACTCAGTTTAACGCCACGTCGTAAGAAAATTTTCATAAACCAAGTTTTCCTTAAAATCTCTTTTCAATAAAACCTTTCGAGAACTTAAAACATTTTTAGATCGCTAATTCGTAAATTACCATCCTTTAGTCAAATGACTCGTTTTACTCGTCACTTTCTCCATGCCACCGAGACACTCTCACTCGTCAAATCCTCGATCGATCGCTCGTCCATCCTCCGCGTACCTTAACGTTTGTCGCTACTTACTCGTGTCAATTCTCGTCGTCCTCCTTGCGAATAAATTTCGGGACGAAATTTCCTAAAGCAGGGGAGACTGTAACAACCCGCACTTTCACGCTTGTTACTCTCGTTACGCCTAGCACAAGAGATTCGGATGATAATGTAAACTATATCGCAAACTACGCTACTTCGCATAATTTCGAACTACATCGCTTATTACACAAGCTATATCGCACATCACAACGCATACGCTTATAACGCTAACGCTTACACGATAACATCACGTGAGTATCTAAACTACTCGCTCTCGCTCTCGCTCATCATAACGCAAACTCAACACAGATTCAAAACGCGGATTTAATTATATTATGTGTGTTATTTGTGTGATTATTTGTTATGTGGTTGTCAACGCAACGTTCATACGCTCAACGCTCACTCGCAACTCGATTAAACGCAACGCAACGCTTAACAAACGAACCAAAGTTGGAAAACTAATGAACGCGTACCTGGCCGTCCAAATGGACATCCGTCCGAATGGACATCCGCCCCGATGACCATCCGTCCGGATGACCATCCGTCCGGATGACCATCCGTCCGGATGACCATCCGTCCGGATGACCATCCGACCGGATGGAGCCATCCGAACACACCGCCACTCATACCGACTTAACCCTCGCTCACCTTCTATAAATACCCGCCGTACACCCTCATTCTCAGACTTTGACACTCTCATCCGCTCCCCAAGATTCTACTGCGATTCAAGGCTATTTTGTATGCTTTTTCCCTCAAATCTTCCACCATCTACATCTCTAAACACTTCTACTCCATCTTCTTCATCAAAATCACATACACTTAAACTTTTTCTCGAAATCATCTGATTTAGACCTCTTGAAGATGGTTTCCACTCGTTTGCTTAAGCAAACTGTGGTGGAGCATCATTTGATCGAGATTGGTTCAAAATCTAAAGGATTTCCACACTTTTCAACTTAGTTATGAAATATTTTAACACTTTTTCATCTGTTTTCAATTTTTTTTTCCTGTTTTTACACAAAACTCGATGGAATCTGGACTCAACCAGACTCTCGACTCGTTCCTTAGTCGAAAGTCGGCTTGAAAACGGATTTCCATCGGAGAAATGGACCGATTAATGGATCAAACATGAATCTTCTTCAAGAACAGCTCGTTTGTCCGAATGGGCGGGACCCATCAGGCAGAATGAACTGGGTTTGGTGTATTCCGTTGTTTGACACGTCATCACGCCGTCTCCGTTGAACTTAAAACTTTTACTTAGAAAATTTTACGAGATTTTACGCAATTTCAACCACAGATCATCCGTCCGAATGGCCATCCGTCCGAATGACCTGGCCTGATGATTTTTGATTGTTTAAACGCTTAAACTAAACTTTGAATTTTAAGATTCACACAAAACAACCACAGACGATTTGAATAGCCATCCGACTGGATGACCATCCGTCCGAATGACCATCCGTCCGGATGGGACCATCTGTTCAGATGGGCTAGACTCACCCGTTTGGATAGACTATTGAACAATTAATCCACTTAACATTCTGTTTACGACCATTCAGCCTTGAGGAAGACTTATGCTTCTGTTTCTATGCATAGGTTAACCCGACATGCTCCCTTCAATCCAATCCAGATTGTGTCTACTTGCTAAACACACACAGTGAGTATACTCGAACCCATTTACATTTAACGCACTTTTGGGTTTAACATACGTTCTCTGTCAAAAACACAACACTTAAACGCATTACAAACGCTAACCGCACTCGCATGTTATATGTGATTAGTTGAATTACTTGTTGCTATGCTTACACAATGTTACACTAGACCGCCTTTAGCAACGATAGTACTGTAGTTTGGACTCAACACCTGTTGTGAACAGGGGTTGCTAAGGATCACATACTCTACTTCACGTGTTGGCCTCGATGAATATGTGTCGCGCATACTCTACATCGCAGTCACGTGGTTAGGTTGTAGCATTGTTGATAGCTTACTTGATTCGTCTATCATGTGTTACATACTGGTTATGCGTAAACGTTTTTTATGCTATACTTATGCAAACTTGTATACTCGCCAATACTTTTGTATTGACTTTATTTTAACGTATGTTGCAGGTTAATCACAGGTTATCATGAAACAAGATTAGGAAGTCTAGAAACTCACTTAAATTCTAGGTTGTCGGATTTGTATTGTTTTAGAGACATGAAATCTGTATGACTGTTTATTGAGATATTGTTTATTAGTATGGGATAATGAACACATTAGATATTGTCACTAAATAGTTGTTATGGATTCTCTTGAGCAATCTGATTCGCCTAGTGCCTCGCCCTGATGATTCCGCCATTGGTTGGGGTGTGACAGGGACAACTCACAAAAAAACATAGAACCACACATTTAAAAAGGCATCAATGGTACAACCCAGAAAAACCACAATAACATCATGAAGCTCGAAAAATCAACAAAGCCCAACTTATAACACCCAATTGCACAAAATCTTGCTAAATTAATTACATATATATAGTATGATATAATTTAGAGGCTTAGGATACCGGTTGCAAACGATGGCCTCTTTTAAGCCACCTACCCCGCAATGCTAGGTAAAAAAATCGCCATAGCCAAAAGTTACAAAGGCGGCTACTACAGACAATGTTTGTAGACAACCAAGCACAAACCACCTATGGTTGGCGACATCTATACCAAAAGCCATACAAATGCAGTCATAAAAGCATCAAACAAACCATCACAGTGTCTTACAACGCTTAGTTAAACATACTAGTCCAAATCCATCCAACATAAACCATCATCAGCCTCAAAGAAACCCACATCCGTCGTATAACATCTAAAATGGTTCCAACAAATAACCAACATCAATCATAACATACATGATCACAGTGACGTCTCAGATAAGGTTGTCCTTAGCCGCATTGACCATATAAACAAGCCCAAAAGAGTAAAAATAACCATCACCAACCACAAAGAATCCGACATGTCAACTCAAGCGTCTACAACGGTTCAAGCAACCAGAGACAATAAAGTACCAAAGTCAAGCATAAGATCCTTGTTAATCAAAGACATCTCAGGTGAGGATGTTCTTAACATTATCAACCAAATCGATATACAAATTAAGTCTCAGCATAGCATCACGGTGTAATATCCCAAAACGGATTTGGTAATTGAACTAAATTAACTGGGATGAGCGGGTAAAATACCGTTACTGGTAAAACTAACCCGATAAACATTAGGATTTAACTAAGTAAACCTAATGTTAAATAAAAAATGAATGTCTTTTTAGAAAATAAATGTTTTATAAGATAAGTTGTAAAAATGCCCGAGTTATCGGTACTTAATCTAAGTCGGGTTGTAACATCTCCGAATTTAGTAAATTGAAATACTGCGTTCACTTGACAATTGACATGAGGTGTGTATAACTAGGAATATTAAGCTAGTTAATATTGTTAGTCATAAATAAAGGTTAAGTGAGTTATAAACAACCAAACATGGAGGGGCTAAATTGCACCTTCTTGAAAGTTAAAAATATAAAAGGTTTAGAAAAATAAAACACACACATAAGATGTGTGTGTGGCGTGTTCTATAGAGAGAGAAAGAGAGAGAGGGGGAGAAGAAGAAGACCCTCTCTAGCATTCAATCACAAAATCAACAAATTAAAGGGTGAAATGGAAGCCAGATCCTTGCATGATCAAGGGTATTTAATCATCTAAACCTACAAATCACAAAGTATGTGATGCATTTGTGTATGATGAGTAGTGCTTGATCATATGATGAAATTGATGATGTATTGATGTGCATAATCATCTTACTTGCTAGTATATGTTAAATACTTGAACAATTTAGGGATTTAAGTATATGTGCAGACATGTCTTGAAATGGGTCTTTATGATATGATGAAATTGATGTTGTTTAGATGTTTGTAATCACCATACTTGCTTGTCTGTGTGAATTACTTGAAAATTTTAAAGGTTTGCTTAAGTGTTCATATGTGCTTAGAAATGAATTTTGACAATAAAGATGAAACTATTATTATTTGGTCAAAATGATAAATTAGCTCATGATAATTAAAAGTTTATGTTAACTTGATAATAACAAGTAAATGAACTTGTTAAGTTGAAAGAAACATGGAAATTTTGGATTGTAAATTGAGCTAATATGATGTCCTTAAAAAAGATGCCCACCGAGTGATTGATAAAAGGCCTAAATGGGTTTTATCGAATTAATAGAGTAGCAAAGTATGTCAATTGGCAATTTGACTTTTGACCTATAATATAATCGAATAAGAAATATGGTATAAAAGTTCATAAGGTGTGATGGTCATGATGAAGAATAACTAATCTTACCATCTTATAGATGTTATGTGATAGTTTGATTTTTGACAAGTTAGGTGGGAGCTTAGAAAGGAATGCGTAGAGCGGGTCGAAGAAACGAGAAGCATGATCGGACGCAATGTAAGTGAAGCTTACACCTCCTAGAGTAGAATCACTACATAAGTGACAAGAAGTATATGGTTGAGGGCGGTTGTGGTTAAATGGTTAAAAATGTCAAAATGAGACCCCATGGTCCATGAGACATGTCAAAATGGATAAAATCATAACAAACTATTGTTTGTGACAAAGGTGAAATGTTAAGATAAGACTCCATGGCTAAAGCTATGAACCGAGTCAAAATGGGTGGAACTAGTGAAATCATAATTTGGTGATAAACAAAGAATTTTGAAGTAGGACCCTATGACGTATACCATGATGGGTTAAATTAGTGAAATGACAACTAGATCACATGATGGTGATACAACAAAGAATTATAGAAATAGGAGTCAATGGTATAAACCATAACGGGTCAAACGAGCAAAATGGTGAATAACCATATATCGGTTATTAACGTAATGAATTTTAGAAATGGGGCCATATGGTGCGAACCATAACGGGTTAAACGAATAAAATGGTAAGAAAGCGCGTATTAGTAATTAAACGTGGAGTCTTTTGAAGTAAGTCCCAATGGTATAAATCATGACTGGTCAAACGGGTAAGATGGTAAGAAAATACCTTTTGGCAATAAACAATACTTGGTTAGATTGAAATGCTAAAAGGGTAGGACAAGAACAGGTCAAATGGACAATCGGGTCAAACGGTGATGTTATCACCATTTGATATGTTATTTAATGCTTGGTTTGTTAAGTTCCATGCTTACATGTAAGCATAATGTATGGGTGTGCTTTGCCATGAATTAGAAAATAAAATCGCAGGATATTGATAGCGGGTCAATGCTTTGACCATCATCAGGTATGTATAATGGTCATGCTCTTGATGAGGGCTTATGAACCGACTAGGGCCAGTTCTGGAAACTTTCTGAAAACAGGTTTCCTTCGCGCCACACGAAGGGACAAGGGTGACTCGTCGCTTGGCGCAACAGGACCCTGTTTCACCAAACTTGTTTTCTTTATTGTTTTGGATCACGTTGACCGCTTGACTTCACTAATCGTTTAGTGTTTATGATTGGCTTTCTCTAAGACGGGAACCGGATGGAAGGATGAGCAAGCACGTGAAGAACCGAACTCTCCTAAACCGTCATTTTCACGGGAGCATACACCCAAAACACAACAGTACCTAATCTCCAACGACTTAGAAGTCATCATCATCGAACAAATATGGGTGCATACACAACCATTCAGCAACATCGAAACACATGCAAACACAGAAACAACATAAAAACGTCTTAGGCAATACTTAATTCACCATCGTCGATGGCCTCAACATAGTGTCACAGACCCAAAGAACAAATCCAATTCCAAGCCCTAGAAAGCACACTCATCCACCAACCATAAAGTTAACACACATCGACGACCACATAAAGGATAGGTTCAGCTATGGCAAAATATTAGGGTTTTTGGTCACCGTCATCGAGCCACAATGGGAAGCCAGACGATTCAACTGGCGTCCAAAGAAAGGAGACTCAACTGGCGATGGCAGCTACATACACGAAAGCAATCGCCGACTTAGAGAGAGATAAGAGAGGGGTGAAAGCAGATGAATAGCTTCTGAATGAATTGGATTGTGAAAACTGGTAATTAAGGAGAGACCATAAAAAATATCTAACAAATCAGAATATACAACTTATCAAAAGTATAAAAAGGATGATAATTAATTTATATAACTAGTATTAACCACCCTCGCGTTGAGGCGGGGGGCGAACACCAATGCCACACTACCACCAGCGACCACCAACAGTGAAGTTGTGGCGTGTTAATGCGAAGAAATTAAACCGAAACGTAAAACATATAAAAGAATAACTAAGTCGATCTAGAAACCACACGTACGATGAACCTGTCAAACAGGAAAAAATAGACGACGTAAAAAAGTTTAACCAGACACGCACGTTACGCCATGTTAACTCGCAAAATTTAGAACGGAACGTAAAACAAAAATTTTGCGAAAAATGAACATTATAGAGAACCAAAATTGAAAGTAAAAAAAGTTGTGAGGTTGATTGCAAAAGATGAAAAGTTTTACGATTAAAAGTAAAAACAAATTAAATAGTTTTGAGTTAAAAGTAAAGATGAAAAATTTAGACTAAAAGTAAAATAACTAAATAATTTTGGGTTAAAAGTAAAAAATCAATTTTCTTTTTTTGAAAAACACCTAAAGCATAATGTAGAATACCGTATGTATGTTGAAAAGTATAGTATCCAAAAATTATTATACATCTTGAGATCATTTTTTAACCTATAATAGAATTGGTCCAACCTATAATAGAAGTATAATCGTTTTCAACTAAAGTAAAT